>CAUYUJ010014971.1:127009-144509 GCA_963575745.1 Prorocentrum cordatum
TTGAGCCTGGGTTTGAGTGGGTTTGCGCGTGAGTAAATATGAGCGCGAGTGCGTCTGCGTGCGCGTGGGTCTGAGTATGGACGAATCTGAGTGCGAGCCAGTCTGTGATTGAGCGGATCGCAGCATGATGAGTCTGAGCATGATTGAGTCTGGGCTCGAGTGGGTCCGAGTGTGAGAACAAGTGTGTGCTAATGAATATGAGCGCGAGTGAGCCGAGTGCGATTGGGTATGGATGTGAGGCAGTCTGAGTGTGAGTCGGTCTGCGTTTGAGCGGACCGAAGGATGATGAGTCCGAGCAGGAGCGGTTCTGAGCGCGAGTCTGAGTGTGAGTAAGTTTAAGTGTGGATATGAGCGAGTATAAGTGCGAGTGGGCCTGCGTGTGACTGAGTCTGAGCATGAGTGAGCATGAATGCAGAAAAGTGAAGGGGAGCGGAGAGCGAAGGAGAGTGCGGCAGAAGCCTTTGAATAAAACCTAAAAGCTTTGGAACATCGAACCTCGATCGTCTGGCCCTGGCCACTCGAATTGCCCGCGTCCTCCTTCTCCTCCTTCTCCTCATCGTCATCGTCATCCTCCCCTTCCTGCTTCTGCTCCTACCGTGTTCATACTGTCCTCCTTCTCCTCCTCCTCCTCCTCCTCCTGCTTCTCCTCCTCGCCCTCTTCCTCCTCCTCCTCGCTTCCTCCTTCTCTCCCTCCTCCTCCTCCCCCCCCTCCTCTTCCCCCCCCCCCCCTCCCCCCCATCCCCCTCGGGAGTGCTGAAACCAGCAAATCGCCTGAGACATCCCCCCAAATCTGCTCCGACAGCGACAGATGCCCAGCGTCATAACGGCCGAACCGCCTGAGACACCCCCGCAAACTGGGCGCGAACGCCCTCCAAATCTGCTCCGAAAGCAAAACATGCTGGAAGAGAAAATAGCCAAACCGCCTGAGACGTCCCCACCAAATCCAGCGAAAGGGGCCGAGTGAAATGCCCCACCACCGCCCCCCTTAGAGTGCTGAAACCAGCGAATCGCCTAAGCGAAGCATGTTGGAAGAGAAAATGGCAAAACCGCCTGTGACACCCCCGCAAAATCGCGCGAACGGGACCCGCGAAATGCCACCCCGCCGCCCTCCTGAGGAGTGCTGAAACCAGCGAATCGCCTGAGACATCCCCCGAATCTGCTCCGAAAACAAAACATGTTGGATGAGAAAATGGCCAAACCGCCTGAGACATCCCCGCAGAACTCCGCGAACGGGGCCCCGCGAAATGCCCCCCCCGCCGCCCCCCTTAGAGTCCTGAGACGAGCGAATCGCCGGAGTCATCCTCCGAATCTGCTCCGGAAGCGAAACATGTTGGAAGAGAAAATGGCAAAACCGCCTGAGACATCCCCACAACATCGCGCGAACGGGGCCCGCGAAATACCCCCCCCGCCGCCCTCCTTAGGAGCGCTGAAACCAGCGAATCGCCTGAGACATCTCCCGAATCTGCTCCGAAACGAAACGTGTAGGATGAGAACATGGCCAAACCGCCTGAGACATCCCCGCGCAACTCCGCGAACGGGGCCCCGTGAAATGCCCCCCCCGCCGCCCCCCTTAGAGTCCTGAGACAAGCGAACCGCCTGAGACATCCTCCAAATCTGCCCTGAAAACGACACATGTTGGAAGAGAAAATGGCCAAACCGCCTGAGACATCCCCACAGCATTCCGCGAACGGGACCTCGTGAAATACCCCCCCGCCGCCCCCCTTAGAGTGCTGAGACGAGCGAATCGCCTGAGACATCCTCCAAATCTGCTCCGAAAGCAACACATGTTGGAAGAGAAAATGGCCAAACCGCCTGAGACATCCCCACAGCGCTCCGCGAACGGGACCCCGTGAAATACCCTCCCGCCGCTCCCCTTAGGAGTGCTGAGACAACCGAATCGCCTGACACATCCTCAACATCAGTGTGTGTGAGTCATCCGATGAGTGGACCTGAGTGAGTGTAGTGAATGTATGAGTACAAGCGCGAATGAGTCTGAGTGATGAGTGAGTCTGAGTGATGAGTGAGTCTGAGTGATGAGTGAGTCTGAGTGATGAATGATGAGCCTGAGTCATGACTGAGTCCGAGTGATGAGTGAGTCTGAGTGATGAACGAGTCTGAGTGATGAGTGGGTCTGAGTGATAAGTGGGTCTGAGTGGTGAGTGAGTCTGAGTGATGAGTGAGTCTGCGTGATGAGTGAGTCTGAGTGGGTCTGAGTGAGAGGAGGTGAGGGTGTTCCTGTTGTCCTGTGTTCCCCCGGCGCGGTCTGCCAATGACAAGAACCCCATTCTTAGGATATGGGGAATCATATAACGCAACAAAAAAGCAACAACAACTATAACAAATAGCGAAAGAGAGAAAGAGAGAGAGAGAGAGAGAAAAACATATAGACAGAGCGAGAGAGAGAGAGAGAGAGAAAGAGAGAGAGAAGATATACATATATATATAGAGAGAGAGAGAGAGAGAGAGAGACAACAAAAACACACACACACATATAGACAGAGAAAGAGAGAGAGAGAGAGAGAGAGAGAGAGAGAGAGAGAGAGAGAGAGAGAGAGAGAGAGCAGAGAGAGAGAGAGATCGGACAAGTAGGCGGACCAGGGTCCGTCCGCGAGGCGCACTGCGGTGCGACAACTCGCAAGCACTATTTGCGGCGGTGCAGCCTTAAGATACGAGGGCGGGCTACAAAACCCCCTCCCCCGGCGCAGTGCGACTGACGCTACAGACGGCGGACAGACGATGAAGATCTCACCTGACAGACCGCGTGAGGTAAAAGGCCCCAACAAGAAAGGCGACGTGCTGGCACGTGGCTAGGCGGCTTGGCGGACCGCCAGTTGGGCGCTTGGCCGCTAAGCGGCGCGCAGTGACGGGGCACCCCCCGCCCCCACGCCCTGACACCGTGGACGCGGAGCCACACGTACACACGGGCAGGCAGAAAGGAGGAGATCAGCGCGGGGCACCAGGTGGAGCGCCGCGGAACGATGACAACATAGCTTGGATGTTGAGTGACGGCACGACACCATCGGGCGAGGCCGTGAGCAGCTCGGCGAAGGCTCGCCCAGCGCTGTGGAGGCGCTGGAGTAGAGGACCTTGACGAGCTTGGGCAGCGGCGAGGTCCGCGGCGAGAGCTAAGCACCTCTGCTGAAGGGCAGCCATAGCCTGTGACAGCTCGGTTTCACGGTCGGTGAGAGGTGGCTGCTCAGTGACATCCGCCGAGGATCTCGAGACAGAGGCGAGGTCCTCGGTACGCCTGTCCAGGTGGGCTAGCGGCGTGCGGGACCCTGAACGCTGACGTCCGTCACCCTTGAAAGGTGATTGGAGGGGCCGGCGCGACCCCAGGGCTGGAGCCGCTAGGGCCGCGCCCCGAGAGGTCAGGGGAGCCGCTTCCTCTCGCTCAGCAACGGAGGAAGCGTGGATGGGGCACGAGGGCCTGTCTGGTTTAGTACCCTGCGGGGGGGCTGAAGCCGCCCCCGCGGGACGCTGGCGATGGGAAGGCGGAGTGGTATGCGCGGTGGGACCAGTCGTGATGCCGTGCAAGGCCGCTGAGGTCGGTCGCGTAGAGGGTTGGTGTCTCGGTGGGGCGGCATGGTCGGCAGCGTGTGGTGTCGGCGGTGCGTCCTCAATGCCACTCAATCCTCGGGGGGCACCCAGGTCGTGGTCGGCGTCTTGGCGGTGACCGATATCGTCGTATGTGGGCGTTAACGCTCTTGGGGACGGCGTCGCAGTAGGGTTTGCAAGGTTTCCCGACGGGGCGGGGTTTTCGTTGGCTGGTCCGTCGTCCAAAGCGTCCGATCCCCCACCGAGGCTGAAAAGGTCATCGTCCTGCTCATCAGCGTCTTGAAAAAGAACGGCGTTGTCATGTGGGTGGGCTGGCGTACTCAATGGCGGAGTCGGGGGCGCCGTGCGGGTACCCGCCAGGGCAGGGTTGGCGCTGGCTGACTCGTCGCCCAGGAAGTCCAAACCTCCACCAAAGCCGAACGGGTCGTCCTCCTGTTCGTCGAATAACACCCGTTGGGCCTCGGCCCAGAGCTCGTCGGGGTCTTGTGGGATGTCTGGTCCAGCCGCGGGTGGAGCCTGGTCGGACAGCAGGGGATTTGGTTCCATTTTGTTTAGTTCTGCAGCTGTGAACCCAGCCCTGCGGTGTGGGAGAGGAAGTGTACGATGTCTCCGCTCGTAGATGGCGACGGCGACTCCATGGAGCACGGTCGCTTGGCGATGTCGTGCTTTGGCAGCTTCAACGATGTCGTCTGGAAGGTTATGAGTACGTGCCGCCGCTGTGGCGAGGGCGTCAGCCTGACGATTGAACTCCTCCGCGATGGGCCCGATGAGCCCGAGGTCGATGCCCGTGTCGCCCTGGTGGCTAGCGACTTTCTCTACGCGGAACATGTTTGGCTTGGCCATGACACATCGGTGGACCTTTTCCCAGAACTCCACGTGCGTGCCCTGCGGAGGTGAGTGTCCGTCGATGATCCTTTGGAAGCCGTCGACCACCGCCTGGTTGTCCACGAAGACGTGTACGGGCCGTTCAGCACATGCCGTGAGGTGGACAATGGCGAGGGTATCCGCAAGCTGTGCGTTCTGCGTGATGCCGTGAACGCGCGCACTGTAGTTCATGCGGTGGTCGATGCCGTAGTAGACGCCGTAGCCCGCTCTTGCAAGCAAGGGGATGGCTTGGTTGGTGCATGCACCGTCCGTGGCAGCGTAGACCCATGTCCAACCAGTGTCGTGGTCAAGGTAGGTGGTGTAGGAGTCCTGGGCTGAAGCCGCAGGATCTCCCTCAGGCGGGGGCCGCGGTATGGGCTGAGGTAGCGGGTCCCTCGCGAGGTCGGCTTGCAGATCGAGGAGGGCTGGGTCCTCATCGAAGAGCCCGCAGTGTCTTGTGTGCGGTGGAAGACGGGCCCACTGCTCGTCACTGATGAGGGTGGTGAGAGGGACTCTTTCACGGGCCCAGCACTTGCAGTCACGCACAGTGTGCTCCTGAGTTTCCTCTTCCTCATCACAGTAACGGCAAATGGGGCTGGGGTCAGCGGACGTATTTGATCGAGAACGTCGCTGTTGGGTGTGGTCCCCGCCCGACAGGTAGTTAAGGAGGAGTGCCAGCTGCCATGCGTTGCATTTGGCAGCTCCTTTGGTGCGGGCGAGCCACGTGCTGGCGAAAAGGTCGAGGCCCTGTCTGACCGAAGCCAGGTGTCCAAGGTCATGACGCCGTGGCTTGATTTTTCTCAGAAAGGCTCTGCGTTGCGAGGCGCGCAGCATGTGAAGGAAGGCGTTTTGGGGAAGGTTCAGCCAACTGATCTGACAGCCCCAGTCGTCGTACATGGTGCCAAATGTGGGCCAAGTCCAACGGAGCTGCTGAAGCGTCTGAACAAGTCGTCCAACAGGTCCTCCGCCAAAAAGGGTCTGGACATGGTGTTGGAGATCCCTGACGAGGCCGCAGAGAGTGGCGTCGCGGTTGACCTGTCGCCGCAGGCACAGGAAGACTTCACGCTGCATAATGGCGTCAATCTCCAGGGCGTGCCCTGGGACGCACACGGCCATGAGAGTCCAAAACTCGACCCACCTGTTTCCCTTGGGGCGGATGGCCGCCTTAAGGGCATGGTTGTAGGCAGTTTTGACGGGGCCTGATGGGGCTTGGATGTCAGTGCCCGTGGTACAGACGCTGGCAGCAAGGGAGCGGGCGTGCCGCGCCTTAATACGCATCGGAGATGGGAGCTTGCCAATACGCGGCAGGCGACTAGTCGCCCTGCGAACACGGGCGTCAGCGGTGGCCGTGAGGTTGAGCGCGGCTGGAGCCGGCGCTGCCTCGGCGTTGATGTAACTTCCGACGAGCTTAAAGGAGTCGACCACGCGTAAGGGCCGTTCCGCCAAGGTGAGCTGGGTAACGGCGGTGTGAAGCTCGTCAGTGAGCGCCCACCCCGCCACTTTTCCAGGATGAATGCGTTGACCAGAAAATCGATCAAACTTGGCGGTTTCATCAAGAGATTTCTGCAACTCGGGCGCGGTGTGGGTAGTGGAGTTGCTGTCGTCAACAAAAGTAGTGCTGAGTGACCGCGGCACGTAACGATGCTGTCTCTTGGTCCAGACGCACATGAGCAGCTTAATGTCGTCCAGGGACCAAGAGCTTCCCTGGAGGTGACCGTTTGTCCTGGCCAGTTCCTTAGAGTACGCACCGTTCATGCGGATGTAACGTTTGTGGCGCCTGTAGAAGTTTCTGCGGACAGTAACGATGTCTTGGGGACACCCCGCGTGAAGCGCGAGGTTAAGGCATATGTCCGTGATGAGATAGTCGAAACACTTCTGACGGTCCAGGGCAGCTCCAGCCAAGGGAAGGAGAAGGGCTCTGGCGTGTTCGATGCGAAGGGCGAGAGAAGTGCTGACGTCCCCAATGGTAGCTTTGGGAACAGCGCCAAAACTCGTGGCGTGGGTCCATCCTTTCCGCCAGTCCGTGAGGCTGCGGTAAGCTGGTGCTTCCCACGCATACATCCAAACGGAAAGCACCGAGAGAAGTCGTTGGTCCGTTGGGAGTTCGCCTCGGCCTTTTCGGAGGCACGGGTTTGGGACGTGGAGGAGGGGTTCTGGGATGGTGCCAGTGCGTTGCATAGCTCGTAGGACGCTGGCGAAGAGGCGAAGAATGTCGTCGGGAAGCTCCTTTGCCTCCTTAGTAGTCCAACCGTCCAGACCCCCCGCGCGTCTCGGTGAACGGGTGCGAATGAAGTGGATGAGTTGGTCGTCGGTGAGGTGGAAAGGGGTAGCTGGTGATGGCGTAGGCAGCTCCTGTCGGTACTCGTCGTAGAAGTCGGCCCACGTCGGCATGGCTTCGGCATCATGTCCCGCACGTGCGCGGTACCTGCCCAAGATGGGCTCCCAGGTGTCGACCATGAGCTTCAGCATGTCCTTGATGTTAGCAACAATGGCGTTGGCAGGGAGGATGTCGGGGACTTGCGCAGGTGGTGGTTCACGGGTGTGGTCTTCGTCGCTGTCCGTGTCGGGCGAACTACCGTCGCCGGGGCTGAAGCCGCCAGCTTCGGTGTCAGCGTCGCTGTCGTCCGTGCAAGCTTCGTCAGGTTTAAAGGCGTTGGTGTCACAGTGGAGTTGCGTATCGTCAGGAGTGGTAGGCGTGCGGAGATACGCCGTGGGCGAGCTATCAGCAGCTCGTGCGTATATGGCCGCCTTTCGCCCGCTTGGCTCACGGACGCCCTCGGCCCATATCCTGATGCGTTCCGCCTTGGCACGGTTCGCGCGTCGCGCCAGCTCTAAGTCGAGATGTTGGATCAAAACGTCAAGGTGCTCCCCGTGCGGCACTGGCTCGTCTGGGGCCCAGGCCTCGGGGAATTCAAGGAGAACCGTGGGGCGCAGCTTGTGGCATAAGAGGCGGGCCGCGGCCCACGTGCAGTCGATGCGCTGCGCGAGGTACGGCGGGATAGCACGGCAATCTAGATGGTGGTGCTGTCCGATGAAACGGAGCTCGCAGAGTTGCCGATGGAGCTTGCGCAGTCGGTTCATGTGAATCGTGGAAGCTCCGTAGGTGGGGAAAGCGCGGGGGACAACCGGTCGATCTTCGAAAGTAGGCGTGAGCCCGTGCATGGTGGGGGGCTTCTTTTTTGGGTGGTGGGGCGGTGGAGGTGGCAGATCGCGAAGACGGGTGAGATGGTACTCATGACTGGCCTCGTTAGCCAGGGTGAACATGCGCTCCACGTCGTCTCGTGCGTCGGCCTGCTCCATGCGGTCCTGGTATCGCCCAGCGATGAGGGTCCCAAGTGCTTGCAGCTCGTGCCCCTCATGAACTCCATCGTCGGGCGGGTAGGGCGTAGGGGCAAGAAGACGTCGGGCCGTATGGTCGAGGCGACTGAGGTCAAGCGTGACCTGCAGGCCAACGTGAGACTTCGCAGGCAAGTCGCGAAGGTAGCAGAAGTCGGTGACAAGGGATCGCGCCGCCTGGTTGGCAATGATATAATCGATGCGCGAAGTGCGGGGGCACTTGGTGACGCGGTCCCAATCAGGGATATTGCCATAGGTGTGCATGGTGTGGTCTGGTGTGCCCTCAGCAACGTTGGACCATCCGTGCTGCAACATGTGCAGAAGGTGTGGATTGTCGTCAATGTTCGTGTTGGCGTCCATGCAGATGAAGTAGGGGGCTGAGCCGACCCTAGCGGCGGCACAGTCAGCGAGCCGAAAGAGAGCTGTGCTATCTCCTCCAGCTATCCCGTAAAGGCTCGCTATGTAGATCCCCGCGGGCCCGTGGTTGTTTCGTCGCCGCCTACGGCGGTGTTGAGTGCAGAGTGGGAGAAAGACCTCATGCCATCTTTTCTTGGCCTTGAGGGCGGCGATACAGGGCGCATTGTCGTCGACAGTGGAGTCGACGATGGCATCCTTAGAGAGAATGGCGACCCCTCCCGAGGCGCCAGTGTTGCCCACAACGGTGTGATCAGTGCCGCCGTGGGCAGCTCTGCGCTGGGCTCGCGCCAGATCAAGGTCAGGCCCAAGACTGGCGTGGTATCCTCCGTGGAGAGGATTGGCGGCGCTGGTAGCGATGGCTTGCCTAGTCGGCTTGGCATGTCGGGTCTCCTGCAGTGCTATGACAGCGGCGTTGTGGTCGACACCAAGGGCGGTGATGGTTGGCCAGTTCGCTGAGAGACTGGTGATGTTAAGGCTGACGAGGTGTATGGAGCGACCTGGCCCGTCTCCATCGGTGGAACTGGGGTTTGCGCGCCCCGCACGGTGAAGGTCAGCT
Organism: Prorocentrum cordatum; assembly: GCA_963575745.1. Classification (NCBI taxonomy): domain Eukaryota; class Dinophyceae; order Prorocentrales; family Prorocentraceae; genus Prorocentrum; species Prorocentrum cordatum. Next base: position 135,738 of record CAUYUJ010014971.1, read on the forward strand.
TGACCCTCGCCCCAATAGGAGGCTTGGCCACAGTAGGAGCTCATGGCGTTACTATGAGTTAGCTTGAACGGGGCTGAAGCCGCCGTCAGGCCAAACATATAGGCGGGACACGGTCGGCACTGCGCCAGGGGGGGTTCATAAATATTAGTAAAAATGTCACGAAAATTCCTCCTCACTCCTGTACCGTAGGGGACGAGGGGAGGAGAAGTGAGACGGCAGCAGTGGGAGAGGGAAGCGACTCCTCGATCCATCCTGCCGAACACAAAGACAAAAACGAGACAGCGGCGGCGGCCAGGCGCGGCGGCGGCACAACGCACGCGCATGTACTGCGCACGCGCCACCGCTGGTCCCTCCTGCGGTGACACGCCCGCCCCGTCAGTGTCTTGATGAGCAGCATCTGGTAGAACGGCTCCAGCAGCACGGTCGGAGGCCTGACGCTGGGCCTCGTCCATGCCCGCTGCCGTGAGGCCCACGTTGCGGACAGGGCTGATTCCCCGCGGGGCCGCAGCTGCCGCGGCAGCAGCCGAGGTGGCGGGGGCACCGCCCCGACTCTGAGGTGAGAGCGGTGAGCCCCCGCCAAAACCCGCCACAAGGTTCTTGACACGGTACTTGTTCTTGAACGGGTCGAAGGTTGGCGCCTCGTCGATGGGGACGATCACGCGGGTGGGCAGCGGCGGCTCGTGGTCCGTGGACGGCGTCGGCTCGAGGTCGACCTGGCTAGGGTCGATGACGCTGGCTCCGAAGCGTGGCACCACTTCGGGGGGTCGGCCATCGGCCTGAGTCTCGCGAGGCGGCGAGCTCGTGGAGCTCCCTGGGGCCTTGCGTGAACTGTGGCGGCTGCAGGTCCTGCTGCGCGGGACGCGCCCGCCCGTGTGACGGTCGCGTGGCGAAGTCGCCTGGGCATTAGCGCGCTCAGAATCCGCCCTGCTCGGGGATCGGATCGGCGCCGCGCAGGGTGATGGGCTGGGCTGGCGAGAGGCGCTTGTGCCGCCTTCCGCCGTGGCTGTGGCCTGGTCGGGGTCGGCCGCATCTGGGCGGGGGCTGACGTGGTGGGCGCTTCCCTCGCTGTGCCTCGGGGAGGCGCTGCGATGCGCCTGGATGCGCGTGAGGACAAGCGGGGTGAGCGGCTGCCTCTCCCGCTCAGGTGGGGCAGGTTTGGCCTGGGCAGGGCGCAGTGCTGCAGCTACGTTTGGCGGGGGCGTGTGCTGGCGCGGTAGCCAAGCGCGCACGTTCGCATCACGCCATCCTTCGGGGCGCCCAGCCCTGCCACGGTTTGTTGCAGCCCCCTGGGCTGAAGCCGCAGGGGTTATCACTGCAGGCTGGTTGCTGGAGGAGCCCTCATGTCGGCCTGAGTAAAGGCCCCAGGCGCGCGTGGACCCTGGCACTGGCGAGGTGGCCCTTAGGGCATGTACAGGTGCACGCGAGTAGCCGATGACCGCTGGGTGAACCCTGGCGTTGGGGGCGTGGCCGTAGCTGGAGGCGGCTGCTCCAGCAGCCGCGGGCCTGGCACCTATGGGGCCACGGTGGTAGGCGGCAACCCCGTCGTAGGCCGTGTTACCGCCTGTCGGGACTCGCGCTGGGGAGCGGTAGCGTGGTGTGCCCTGCTGTCCTGCGTCACGTTGGTCCCGCTGCTGAATGCGCTGCTGGTGCTGTTGGTGACGCTGCCAGTCGGCTCTCGAGAGGGGACGGGTGTCGGGGAGGGTGGTGGGCACGTCGGGCCGCTGCCAGCCCCGATAGACGTGCTCGAAGGCGTGGTCAGGATAGGTCCCCCCTACGGGTGAGTATCGACGCACGTGCTCCGTGTAGTCGATGTTCTGCGGCTCTGAGATCGCCGTAATGTTGATGGCCCGCTGGTGCGCTGGTCCATAGAGGCAGAAACTACCACGGTTGCTGCGGTCGTGGTTTAGCTCAGCTTCGGTCGTGGCACGGCTCACCATGGCGTCGCAGAGTCGCATATCGTAGTCGAGAGCTTGAGGCCCAGGACCACCCTCGGCGTCCCAGTACAGTACCACATCTCTCCAGCGGGTGCGGGTCATGTGGGTGCGCTCGGCGATCAACTCGCAGACGGTCCTGACCGTGACACGATCCCTGTACATGTTGGTAATGGCTAGGGAGAAGGGTCGGCGGACCGTCTTGTTGAAGGTGAGTTCCTCCTTGAGGGCCTGATGGGGGCTGAAGAGCACGTAGCCTTCCCTCCAAAGCGGTTGGTCGGGGGAAGGTTCTTCGGGCATCCCCGTTCCTGTGAATCCAGGTGGCCGCGTTGTGCCGTCAGGCAATCCCTGCCTGGGGACGCGCCGCGGCTGTGGTGGGAGGTACCATTGGCCCTGGTAGCCTGCTTGCCCTGGTTGTGGAGGTTCTCCCCCGGGGCCTGAAGGCGCTCGGGGGGGTTCCTTGAGGTCGTGGAGGGCTGGCGCGTTGCCGAATTGGCGGGCAAGGATGTGCGGCGGCATCCCTGTGGCACGGACGTCGAGCTGGTTGTGTGGCCTGGGGGGGGGTGGGGACACCTGCTGGACAGGCAGCATGTGTCGGAGTCCCTCTTATTGGTGCTGTATGCACACGTCCAACTGTTGCACGAGTAGTCCGTGGACCAGTCCATGAGTGTACGCAGTCCGCTGCGGCCGCAGTCTGGGCACGTTGGTTGGCCCGAGGTGCCAAGCTGTGTGTTGCGGCGAGCCGCACAATATTGACAGCATTGGAATCGACACTGAAGGCAAGACCAGCGTCCTGGTAAAGGCGGTAGCGCATGCTCGTTTGCGCCTGGGTCGTCTGGGTGAGGTCTCGGGCGATCCCACAAGGGCCAGACGTCAGCAAACCAGGATTGGCCTGTAGTGCGGACAACCTCGGCGGGGAGGCGTGCGTCCTCGGCATGGCACCTGATCCACTGGGGCCCCATATCCGCTGGTACCATGACGGTGCGCCAGGAGTCGTCCGCCTTAACGTGAACTTGGGTCGGTGCCCAGAGCTTAGTAGTGGTGTCGCCGTGATCATGGTGTAGGATGACCCAGCCGTCACGCCCATCCACCGTAGGGTCAATGACGCGGTAGCCCATGACTGTCGTCCCCCACGGTAAGTAGGCGCCATCGTGGTGATCACCAGGGTCGAGCCAGACCTCGATGCCAGGGGCGTTGACACGGGACCGCACATCACGCACGTGGTAGGCGAGGACGTGGTAGGCAGTCGGCTCCTCCTCCGTCACAATGTGCTCCCACGTCTCGATGCCGCTGTTGTCGGAGGTGGAGTTCCCGTCGCTCTGTCGTGACGAGCGAGAGGCAGATCGTCGCGCACGGGCACGGCCTCGGGCGAGGGCGGCGGCCGCGCTGATGAGGGAAGGCGTACGGCGTTCGTCGACTCCAGATGACGTCGATGAGGGGTCTGGACTGTGGGCTAAGGCTGTGCCTGACTTGTACGTGCGTGGTGGGCCCGACGCGGCCCCAGGGCTGGAGCCGCTGGGGCGCGACCCGTGTGCGTCAGGGTGCCCCCGCACGGGGACAGCTTGCAAGCCCGTGTACACCAGGTCGATGAGTGGTTTCGGGTCCAGCTGGAGTATGTGGAGCGAGACGCGTGGTCGAGGCTGATTAGGGTCGTCCCTGGTGGCTGCTTCCGTGTCGTAGTGCTGTTTGGCCCATGCTCGCGCCGCTTCTGGCGAGTATAGCGCCTGCGGTGGTGGCCATGCTGCCGCGATGGTTGATCTGCGCCTGGTGCTAGCTTCCTGGTCGTGAGCTTCAGCCGCCTCACGGAGATCTGGATGATCGTAGCCAGCAATGTGGAGGGCGTGCGCGCAGTCACCCATGCCATAGGCGTGTGGAAGGGCACGGCACCTGGAAGCAGCTTCTGTGGGGGCACACCAGTCCATGCGGATGAGGAGGCTCAGGACCCGAGGGTAAATGAGGCGCGCTCCGTGAGCCTCCCCTTTCACGTAGTTGTGCCTGTTTTCCCCGCGCGGTGGTTGGGTGGCCTCGCACATCCAGAGTGCGATGGGTCCCCACGCGAGGGTGTCGTCTTCGAGACTGTAGGGCGGGTGGTGCGGTATCGCGTACCACGCGGCCAGCGAAGGGTGCACGCTCGTGTAAGTACGGCCAACGTTTGGGCCAGTTCGGCCCTTCGCTTCACGGCGGGGGCCTGGCAAGAGGTGCCCTCCACAGGCAGCAAGACGGGCCGCAAGGTCGCCGCGGGTCCCATGCCAGAAAACAGTGGGCGCGTCGGTGGTGGGTTGACGGAGGTCCCACGTGAGGTATGGGAAAATTGTCTCGCCCGAGTTGCCGCCCGAGTCTTCCAGCACCCAAGTGAGGCGGTTCGGTGGCCTCTGCATGATGTCCGTCCACGGCCCCAGCACTTGGAGTGTTGGGTCGTGAGTGAATCGAGGGTGGTCGTGGAGTCGTAGAGCGTCTTTGATGTCCTCAGTGGACACGCCACTGTTCCCTAGCGCGAAGCCGTTTTGGTACAGGGCGTTAAGTATGCTCTTCGGCGGCTCGGGGACCGCTGGGTCACGCTGGATGGTGTTGCGTAAGTTGCGTGTCGGTGGCTTGAGGGCAGTGTAAGGCGTACCAGGGCCTGAAGGCGCCTGGGGCCTGTCAGGTGATGCATAGCGTGCTCGCCGTCGTGGTGGTTGGGTGTCCGCGTCGGGGGAGGAACCACGAGCGTCAGCGTGTCGGAAGATGGACCACGGGCTGCCATGGGTGCGCTCACTCGTTTCCCTTGGCTCAGTGTCGCTGCCGTGTGCTGTGGCATCCTCGTTGGTCGGTAGGTTACCGAATGTCGTGCCGTTCTTGGAGCCGTCTCGTGGAGTCGGGCTGGTCGATCTTGGTGTGACAGACGAGGCTCGCGATACGGCGGCTGTGACTTCGGCGATGGCGGCGGTGGTGGCGGTGGTGACGTCGGCGACTGCGGCGGCAACAGCTGCGGCGTAGTGTTCCTGTAGCAGCGGATGTCGGAGTGCGTGCACCTGCTGGTCGTCGTGTTCGTCGGCGAGCGTGCACGGCATTTTGTGTGTGGCCTCGTCTTTCGGCCTCCTGCTCGGTTGGCAACAGCGGAGGCACCACTGGGCAGTGGATGAGTCCAGGGCCCGCGCACATATGCGGGCGCCTACGTGTCCGACAGCTCCCTGGGCAAGTAGTTTGGCACCGACGAGTAGAAGACCACACACAACTCCACCCGTGGCTATAGCCCCTAGCTTGCCGCTGGCCCATTTAAGGACGCCCCCGAGGCCGACCCCGACTGCAGTGGCTCCGCCCGAGACACCATCTCTGAGTTTGTCGCTGGTCCATTTGAGAGTGGCCCTCAATGTGGACGTGACATAGTATGTCGTTTTGCGTCGGAATATAGTGGACACCGATGGACCTGGTGCCGTCGCTTGGCGTCGTCGTCGTTGTCGGTAGCTGGGGTCTCGGCTCGGGGTCGGCAAGTATCCATCGATCTGGTCCTTGTACGGCATTGCTATCGCGATGGCGTACGTGGCCACCAGGAGGCAGATGAGGCAGCCACAATGTCGTGATGCCGCTGAGCTGTGCTGGGGCTCGTGGGGACCGCTGGCATCTGGGTGTTCATCATCGATGGGGTCGTTGTCGATGTCGGCCTGCCAGTGGTCGATGGCACTGGGGTTGGAGTCAGTCACGTTGTCACCTCCTGCGGTCTGGGGATGTCCAGGTCTAGCCAGTGGTGCAGCGGGGCTGAAGCCGCCACTGCACGGACTGGCATGAGCTGGCGAAGCGGTGGAATGGCTTGTCACATCAGCGGCAGTGACGCCTTCAGCGTCGTTGAGCCGCGCACAAGGGTCGGCCTGATCTGAGGTGTGGGGCGCACTGCTTTGCCACGGGGCGAGCCCAAAGTAAGGCTCACTGTCGCGGTCACGCTGAGCCGAGTCGCCTGATGGTATCGTGCCGTCTCGATCCTGGATATCGATGTCGTCCTGGCTATCCTCCGACGCGTGGAACGAGTCCATGGATGTATTGCCGATATCGCTGGCCGCGATGTGCTGGAGCAGCCATGATACGGGATCTTCTGCGGCCTGATCGGTGCCGTCCGTCGGCGCCGCAGCGAGCTCCGCCTCGACGAGCGGCAGCATGTCTGGCGGTTGGTGCAGGATAACATCAGCGAGGTACGCCATGGCGTCATGGTCGGGTGGAGGGAGACCTCTTGGCAGCAGAGCATGGGCCCGTGAGAGGTATGGCGGCAAAGGTGCCATGAAAGCCTCAGGGCCAACGAGCGTGGCACGAGCGCCCTGGTACTCCAGAAGGAGGCCGAAATAGCGGGTGGCGTACTCGCGGCTGCTCTGGATCCGAGTGAGGTTGCGGTTGATGCGCTGCCTGTCGGGGCCCGCTCTGTGCCAGATGTCCTCGCACATGTCGACCGCGGTGCGATGACGCAGGGCGTCGGTGGTGTCCTCGGACGCCTCAAGGAAGAGGTGGTCGTACTGTGGCAGATGAAGCGTCGCCAGGATGTACGGGACGCAGTCCTCGAGCCATGCCCAGAACATGTCCTGGTTTTCCTCACCTGGTGCCCACGCCGCAGCACACGGTATGAGCCGGGCGCGGATCATCATCAGGTGCCAGAAAGCAGGGTCTTCCTCGGGTTCGCCCCTATCTCGCATGGGAGTGGTGGGACGCGTAGGGAAATAGCGGGGCACAACAGCGGGGCTGAAGCCGCCACTGTGTGCCTGGCCAATACTGCACGGACTCGCGGCAGCGGTGCCGTACACGATCGGGTCCAAAATGGTGCAGTGATCGTACTTGTAGATGCTGTCATCGTAGAGGTAGAAAAGGGACGCACGTTCAACGTGATGCAGGAGAAACCCACCTCCATGATGGGGCGCACCGCCTGAAGACGGGTGTGCTCCAGCGAGCGAGGGGAGGGCCAGGCTGCAAGCAAGGCGCCACATGATGGCGAGGCCTGGCGGGCGGCGCGAGCGATGAGCCAAAAGCTGCATGTCAGCACGCATCTTTAGGTACCCCTGCATGCTCATGTACATTGCAACAAACACACCCACAGCAAGATGACAGGTGTCCCTACACCAGGTAGCTTGCTCGTGCTGCTGCCAAAAATGACATGATATAGCAAGGAGGAGGTACGACGAGAAGTGAGAAGGGATGCCTCTGAAGGCGCTTCCTCGGAGGGCTGAGGCGGGCTCTCTGAGGCACCTTCAATAGGGTTCCTGTGTGACCCGCCCCTTGTCTTTGCCTTTGTCAGCCCCTGGGGGCCCCGTCCCTGGGGTGACCTGGCCTGGCTGGTCGATCCACCCGCAGACAGCCACGGGATCAGCAACTGGTGCAGCTTCCTCCTTTTTGGTTTCGAGGGTGGCCACCTGGGGCAGGTGGATGGTGCCCCCCGTGAGGTGCCCGAGGAGGGCCTGGATGTCGCCACGCAGTGCAGCAGCTTCGGTGGTTGCCGTCTGTTGCTGAGTGACGACGGTAACAAGCCCTCGTTCCAAGCCTGTAACGTGCTCCGTGAGTGTGGCTTGGGATGAGAGAACGCCCGCAAGCTGGACCTGCATGTTGTCCACCGTGTTGGCAAGCAGCTCGTGCTGTTGTTCCATGTGTTGGATGCGGGTCGTGGCGGCATCTGACAGTTTAGGGGCCGTAGCGAAGCGTTCGCTGAGGGTGTTCGGTTCGCGCGATGTCACGCTGAATTCATCCCCTGATGAGAGGATCTCGACGTCGCCTGGTACCTCGGCGGCTGCGTCAGCGTGCCCTTCCGTGTGGCTCCCACCTTCAGCCGCCACCGTGCCAGGTTGCGGGTCATGCCCGTCCCCACCTGGTCCTTGGACGGCCGTCTGCTCGGCAGCTCCGTCCGTGCCGTGCGGGGGTGCAGAGGAGCTGCGGCCTGAGGCGCCGTGTGATCTTGCGTGCGGCGTGGCGTCGCGTTTCCCGCTGGAGGATCGGTGGCGCTTGGCTAAAGGCTCCTCCTTGGGGATCGGGAGCGGTGCGACGCCCTTGCCTTTGGGCGTGGCAGTCATGAGGTCGTGGAGGTAGGGGCTCTGGGCCGCTTTGGTTAGGAGTGTGCCCGTGGCGGGGCTGAAGCCGCCACCACGGGCGGGCGGCGTCACAGGCTCTGTGATAGTGGTAGGGGTGACAATGGTAACGTTGTCCCTCTTCGGCACGACCTCAGCCAACGGGGCCTCGGTGATGCTCCACGGGATGGGGCACCCTGCGACCTGTACCGTATATGTGGGTGGGGGACGATGAGCGCGCACTAAGGCAAACTGCGCCGAAGTGGCTGGGTCCCAGGCGGTGTGGTAGACCTCACAGTCCCATTTGACGGACGGGCCCGTGAGAGTCTTAGCAAGCTGGGTCAGCGTGGCATGGCGTGCCGCAATGCCCGTGATGCGGTATCGCGTCTTGGCGAGAGTGGCTTCGCAGCCACGGATGCTGACGGCAGCGGCCTTGGCGGCGTCTGACCCACGTGCAACACGGATCCCCAATAAGCCTGACTTGCCGTGCCTGACGACTCCTAGGGCTTTGAAGTCCACCGACTTCTGAAACGCCTCTGCCATCGTGATGGGCTGGTCCTCGGGGAACCACACGGTCTGGTACTTGTCTGCAGTGGGCTCGTCCGCACCTACGTTGCTGAGGTCGTAGGTGGCGCCGAGTTGCCCCGAACCCGCCAAGACCTTGTCGACTGCTTGAAGACTGACGCCGAAAGTGGCAGCCAGGGACCTTTTTCCGACGCCCGATCCGTACCTGCCTAGACTTTTGCAGGGTTCGAGGATGGTGACGGCTTTAAAGTTGCCGTGGAAAAGGGCCTTGAAGGTGTCCTGAAGCTGACTGTCGAGCTCCTGGC
>CAUYUJ010014971.1:149509-159509 GCA_963575745.1 Prorocentrum cordatum
GCGACGATGATGAGGCGGGCGAGAAGGTGTGCGTGTGTGAGAAAGCGTACTGGATATCATGAATGCGTGCGCGTGTGTGTGCGTGCTGATGGCGATAGTGATGACGATGATGAAGATGTCTTTTTTGTTTTGCATCCTCCCCAAGCGCACAGACGCCCCAGGGCGTCGTCCGCCGCGATGTGGGCGAACGTGTACTCCCAAGGATTGGGATCTAGCCTCGCGCGAACATGGTCTCGGAGCCGACCGAAGCCCGCACCCAGCACCTCGAACGCGGCTTGGCTGGTATAGCTGCTGGCCGCTCCAGCTGTTGAAAGCCACCTGCCCGGCTTGCCATCGTTCGGGCGCAATGTGCACCCACGCGGGAACATCTTCTCTAAAGTAAGGGGACCATATTCGGGCGCACCTTCACGATCTGGCGGCACTTCCACACGTCCTGGCAATGCCACTTCACGACCTGGCAGTACTTCCCCCGTCCACAGACCTGGCGGTACGTCGCGACCTGCCACTACATCACGACCTGGCAGTACATGTGAAGGACCTGGCAGTACTCCATCACGACCTGGCAGTACATCCACACGAGCGTCCGGCACGTCATCGCGACCTGGTAGTACACCTTCACGGCCTGGAAGTACACCCACACGATCTGGCAGTACCTCGGCCCGATCTGGCAGTACATCCACACGACCTGCCAGTACTCCATCACGACCTGGCAGTACATCCACACGAGCGTCCAGTACATCACCACGACCTGGTAGCACACCTTCACGACCTGGAAGTACTCCCAAACGACCTGGCAGCACCTCGGCACGATCTGGCAGTACATCCACACGACCTGGCAGTACCTCCACTTGACCTGGCAGTACATCTTCACGAACTGGCAGAACCACATCATCACCTAGTAGTGCATCCACGCGACCAGGCAGGACAGCCGCAGGGCATGGCAGTCCATCTCCACGGCCCGACAGCACCTCTCCACGATCTGGCAGTACAACGTCAGCACGGCCTGGCAGCACCTCCACTCGACCAGGCTGTGTATCGGAACGACCTGGCAGTACCTCTTCTCGACCACGTAGCCCGTCATCACGACCTTGCAGTACCGCGGCACGATCTGGCAATTCATCGGGTAGACCTGGCAGCAGTCCGTCACGGACTGGCAGTACATGGGCACGACCTGGCAGTACATCTGCTCGAACCGACAGCACATCGCCACGCTTTTGAACAACAGCATCTGTAGGACAACCAGGGAATGTCGGCACCGAAGGCAGAACAGCATGGTGTCGTGGCGCTTACGCTCCATTGCGGCCCATAGTCCAAGGATCGCGGCCTTCACCCCAAGGATCATCATTCTCCTCACCATCACCAGGACCACCGAGAGAATCCCGACGACGACGTCCGCCCCAACCTCGGCGAGGACCAGGTGCATCATCAGCGCCATCCCCATCATTTCCGTCATGCCCTCCGTCGCCTTGGGGACCGCGTTGAAGTCCTTGTCCAGGAAGCCGCTTGACGTTGAAGGAGATGTGCGACTCCCCCGTCGACGCCGCATGGCCATGGTCGACGACCACAGCCTCGAGAAAAGAGAGAGCAGCAGCGCCTGCACCACCACGAGCGCGTGGCCGTTCAGCATGTGCGTGTCAATGATCGGCAACAGTACGAGGTGGACGATGACGCGGTCGCGATGCGCGTTGAGCCGCACTCGGCATTGGCGGGCAAAGGCGAGCCTGAGCCATTCGAGCCGGGACGCAGAGACCATGGGGCGGGCAAGACGAGGCGAAGCAGCGGCGGTGGGCGCAACCGCGCCCGTGTGGCCCCCGACCCAGCATGTGCTTGAGCCAGAATGGCTATGATGATGATGATGAAGATGCTGATGATGACGATGCTGATGATGATGATGATGCTGATGATTTTTTTCAACGGGACCGATGGCAATGAGGGATGACAATCGGCGCAGTGTGTCCAGTTCTGGCAACGGGCGCATTCGAAGCCAAACCAACTCAGAGGTTGGGCGCCTTCAAGGTCGTTCTGCAAAAAGTCAAGGCCCAGTAAGAGATAAAAACCAAGAAATAAAACAATAAGGCAACACAATCAATTAAAAGCCCCCAGAGTGCATACCCTGAGAGAGGGGGAGGGTCGATCAGAAGCTAAGCCCGTGGCCAGGCGACGATCAAGGAAAACGGACCCTGCCCAAACAAAATCTCTTTCTAGAGAGCACGCGGGGCCTTGCGGTACTTCATCGGGAACCTGGCGGCAACAAAAATGAAGAAGCGTTATCGGCGGCCAATGCAGCTGAAGCAACGCTTGCCACTTGCAACAGCCAATGGGCGCCGACAGAAGCACTGAATGGGGAACATCGGGCCGAGCGTAGGAACCCCGAGAGAAGCACAGAGAGCGGCTTTCGGGGAACCCCAACAAGGGCTTCAGCAGAGAGCGATGCAAAGTCCGCTGGCCCCAGAGGGGCACGATGAAGAGAGCAGCACCGACGCGGCAGAGGGGTACATGTACAGCATAACACTCCGCTGGCCCCGAGAGGGACGGTGGGCCGCTGGCCCCAGGGGGGCAACGGTTAAATGAGACAGCTAAGAGGAATACGCAGACCAGGCACGGGCAACCTTCGGATGCCGCAGGGTGTGCAAGCGAATGCGGCCTTTGAGAAGATCCTTCGGCGGCTGCCTTGCCCCCCCACGAAAACTGGCTTGGACGAAAAGGAATCCGTCCAGAGGACTCGCACAACTTAAACGCTGCTCAAAGAACGGGGGGGGGGGGGGGCGATCAAAGTTAAACGTCGGAACCGGGGCTCTTCGCTAAAAAAAAACTGGAGGCAGGGGGCGAGAGCTAGACTCAGGCGTCGAAATTCAGGACACGCGGCATAGTGCTCCATTGAGTCATTGGCCCCAGGGGCTCCACAGTCCCAGCGGCATCCTTCAGGCCCACGATGAAATCTGGCACTGGCGCAGACCCCCCTCGCCAGGACACGTAAGACAGCGAGTCCCTGGTAGAGAGAACTTTCCTTGCATACCTTGCGGACAACCTGAACAGCAGCCGAGACCTGGGCGACAGAGACCCCAGGGACCCATCGGACCACCCGGGGCGACAGAGACCCCTGGGCGACAGAGACCCCAGGCAGCGGATAGGAGAGATCGGAGGAGCACGGGCCCGACGGATTCGCGCGAGCTTCTTTTGAAAACCCGAAGCCTGAAGGAAGCCAGCGCACAGATGGATGTGCCCATTCCATGTGTCAATGAGAGACCGACAGAACGTGTGCTGCCACCGCGGGCGCCGCATCCGAGCAGGGTGAAATTCGTCTTGCTGAGAAAGACCAAGAATCAGACCACGGATCTTCGTGAATGCAGCACTGTTGTGGGCAAGACGAACCTGTGTAGCAATGCCCATCTGCGCCATATCAGGGAACTCCAACGATAGGCCGAGGTCGCACATCCTGGTGCACATCAGTCTGTTGAAGGCAAACCGAGGACCCGCCATAAGCTTCTGTTGCATGTTCCCCTTCACATTTCAAGACAGCAGAAGATGGAGGATAGAACTGCATCGCGAACCTGAGTACCGAGACGGCAAATATCACATACGTCCTAATGGTCATAGCGAGACCAACCCGAAGCCTCCGAATCTCAATGCAACGCTGATGATACTTCTGCAGGGCAGTGTTCCAGGCGTGCCGCCAACCTTCAGGGCCGATCTGAACCCCCAGATACCGAGCATGCCGAACCAAGCCAATTGCATTAGCCCCATTCCCAAAGACTAGCGAGCAACCTGCGAATCAGCCGAGTCGTCCGCGGAGAGAGACACAGGCCACAGTGAATCAGGACACATTTCTTAAGGTTCAGTGCGAGACCGATCCCAGGATGCAGACGCTGAAGCAACGGGAGAAGAATCGGTAGTTCCACGTTCACATCACGAAGCCCAAACCACAGGTCATCAGCATGCGCCAGGATTTGCCGAGGGAGACGACTGCAGAGCCAACGCATGCAAGGATCGAGAGCAAGGGCGAAAAGCAGCATACTGGACGGGTCCCCTTGGCGAACACCCCGTAACAATCTGATCGCCCTATGACCCTTCCCTCCAAAGCAGACGGTCCCAAGATTATCAGAATACAGCGCCTCAAAGAAACCCACCACTCCAGGATGAACTTGCATCGGGACCAGCGCCCGAAGAAGCCAGGAAATCGCAATGCTCGGAAACGCAGCAGCAAAGCCGGTCAGAAACATGCAAGACAGGTCCCCCCCCCCAACATGCACTGCTGAACTCCCCAAACCTCAGCTTCAAGAATCTGGTCAGTCATGGAACGCCCTCGGATGCAGGCCTGAACCTTGCGAACACTTTCGCGGGCTTCCTTTTCCAGTCGGGAGGAGAACGCCACAGACATTATCTTACAGTCAGTTTTGGCCATGGCAAGAGGACGGCAGGCATCAGGAGCACGAGAGGGACAGGCAGTAAGGTCCGTCGGATTCTCACTCTTGGCTAAGAAGACAAGGAGCATTTCCCGCATAGAGTGAGGCATGTCACTGGCACGATTGTCAAACAGGTGGCAGTGGAGGTCATGCAGGATCGCAATCGGGAGAGGGGACTTCCAGCACGAATAGACAATCCCATCGGGCCCTGGCATCGAGTCGCGTCGCCCCCTAACCAATTTCTCAAAGTCTTCAAAGTCTAGACGCCACTGGTCATCAGGAAGGGAATGGACAGGAGAGATGTGGGCTTCAAGATCTGGCCAGAGAGACGTGTCGCAATCGAACTCATCAAAAACAGTTTCCCAGTGCCGAGCCAGCTCCTCCCCCGCCCCATCAATGGTGCTGCGCGGGGCGCCGCCAGGGCCCAGGATAGTCCCAATAGAGATCCGTTTCTGAAGAGGCCTCCAGAGCTCACGACGCCTTTGCAACCTAGAACGCAGCCGAGCCTTAATCTCCGAATCTGCTTCTTTGTCGGCTTCCTGCTCAAGCTCAGTCAACCGAAGGTTCTGAAGCAGCTGGATGCGATCACAAAGCGCCGGAAGATTACGACAGGTGAGAGGGTCGAGGTCGAAGAAGCAAGACAGGTGGGGGTAGCAGGAAATGGCAGAAGAGACACGCTGTGTGCGCCGTGCACGTAGACCCCTCAGCGCAGCCAAAGAAAAGTGAATCTTCTCATCTGCAGTCCGAGCGACTTGATGGGAAAGGAAGTCACGCGCCCGCTTGCAAGCCTCAAACATACACCTCTTGACCAGGGCAATCTGATCGTTAATGGGCGCAGTCCGATCCAATTCACTCAGAAGAATTTCAAGCTCAGTGTGAAACCGAGGGCGTTGCCCGACCCAGGAAGGGATAGACGGATTCTCAGATGGCTGGTATCTCCGAAACGTGGCCAGGACTGGAATACGGTCAGAGACATTCTGAGTGGCCCTGGCTTTGCCAATAACCGAGCACGTGGTAGTGAGACCAGAGAGCACGGCAGTGGGAGAAGCGATATAAAGACGGTCAAGACGGCTCACGTGGCAGATTTCCCCACTGACAATCTCCCGACGGGTCGGTTCAGGCTGGTGGACCTCAGTCCACCGTGGGAAGAACGAATGGAACGTATCGTGCCGATAACGATCTCCAGGCCTCCACCCCGATCCATCCCCACACTGGCGGCCATCCTCATCCAGAGCAAAATTGAAGCCCCCACCAATCATAACCAGTGCATCAGGAGTCCCCAAAACATCCCGAATAAGCCGCAGAGACCGCCGAAACGCCCAAATAGGTTCCCCCGAGGTTGGCAGGTGAACGTTCAGAATCCAGAGAGCACCCCGCCGGCCGTGGCATTTAGGGACCAGGATACGACCCTCATCGATACTGTAGTGCCGAATGTCCGTGAAGAGAGAGCGGAGAGCAGGAGATATCCGCGTGAGAACACCACCAGCAATGTCCGAAGTATGTCCTGAGAATCCAATCGACCAACCTTGCAGATCCGACTGGGGCGCCGCTGCATCGCCAGCCGTGCCGTGGGTCTCTTGAACACACAGAATACTGGAACGCCGAGACAATCCCAGAATCTGCCTGTACCGTCGTGTGGCCCGGAGGGAGGAGTGGCGAATGGAAGCGAAGAGCCCCCCTAGAGTTCCAAGTGAGCAGAGACAGAGAGCAGGAAGGGGGAGGGGAAAAGGGAAGCGACGTATCAGCAGGCAAACCCCCACTGGGCGAAGAAGAGCTCGAGTCGGAGTCGGAACTGCTCGAGCTACTGGAAACAAAACTGGAGGAAATATTAAACTCAATCTTCCCTTCTCGGGCGCGGAGGGCACCCGCCAAAAAGTTCAGAGAGGTCCCTGGGAGAGACGGAAACATTTGGTCCCCAGGGCGGCCTATCCCATCATATTCATCTTCAAAAGGGACGCGTGGGCTCAGTGGCAAACGCAGCCTCGAATTTCTCACGGATCTCAGGGGCGTTCAGTCCAGGAGCGTTAAGACCTGCATCGCCAGGGCGAATGTGGATCACATCAGAGTTCTGGGGGCAGCAGGTGAAGCGAAAGAGAGGAACAGGGTCTTCCCGCGAGCGAAGGCCGAAGACATCACCACCGATCCCATTAGAATTGGCCTGCAAACCAACCTTTGAAAGCTCTTCCTGGACCGCACCCCGTACTTTTCCCATCTTGAAGAAGAGAAGCCGATGTTGAGGAGACAAGTTACGACGCACGCGAAGGGGCCAAACATCCTGCTGATTACGTGGGTTAACCATGCTGTAGCCCTCACTCAGCTTCCTGAAATTCATCTGGAAGTCCGAAGCCATGGCCGGGGTAGGGAAATCCAAGGTAACTTTCTTCTGGAGATCATAGGCCCGGATCCGAATGAGACTTGCTGCCTGCACGGTCGCACACTTAGAGATAATGTCCTTCGCAACCCTCTCGAGTGTGGTGGCCATCGACCGGTCCTGGAACCGATTAGAAGGCGGTGGGCATCCTCAAGTGACGATCCTCCTCCTGCACTCCCTCCCGTAGTGGACCCGTCCCCGACAGAGCTGTCAACTGCGCGGTGCTTACCTCCCTGACTGTTGACAAAAGGAGGCGGACGGGAGCTCATCTAAGCCATCTGTTCCATGGCGTTGAGACGGGTCTCTGACTTCTCCAAGCGGTCGGTGATCTCTTTCAGCATTTGACCTTGGACTCCAGCAGTGGCCGCTAATCCCAAGACCTTCGCCTCGAGTTTATCATCTATGGTTTTCTCGATCTTCGCAAGCTGGGCATCGAGCGTGGCCTGGATCGCGGACATATCGACCGCCATCGCGGCTGAGAAGGGAGAAGGGCCGAAGGGGTATGCACTCTGTGGGAAAGGGATAAGGAGAGCCGCAGGCAGCCTGTCTGCCGGAAACCCTCGATCTGCTCCTTGGCTGCTCCCAAGCTGGAGCCACGGAGCAATGGTTCCAACTTGAGCCAAAATGGTTACGGATGATGATGATGCTGATGATGATGATGATGATGATGATGATGATGGTGGTGCTGATAACGATGCGTGATAACGATTGCGATGGTGATTGTGATGAGGTGGAAGAGTGGGGAGAAGAGGGAGATCCTGCGCAGAAGTGCGCAGATAAAACAAAGGGCCCCACTTAATGCGCGGAAAATAACGAGAAACAACTACCGCGATACACACGCACGCACGCGCGCAAGCACGCGCAGACGCACCCGACGCATACAGAGATGCAGGCAAGCAAAAAGGAAACGGGCAAACCAGACGACTAGACAGAAACACGGGCAAAACGAAAACGGAGTGACGGGGGGACTGAGAGGGAAGGGGCAACAGAGAGACATAACGAGAGAGACAGAGAGAGAGAGAGAGAGAGACAAAAAACAAGAGAGAAAGAGAGAGAGAGAGAGAAAGAGAGAGAGAGAGAGAGAAGAGAGAGAGAGAAAGAGAGAGAGAGAGAGAGAAGAGAGAAAGAGAGAGAGAGAGAAGAGAGAGAGACAGAACACATAAAACAATCAAACAACAATTACTCCGACGGTGGGGCTCCGCATGAAAATCCCCTCGGTTAGTTTGGAAATCCGGGTGAGGGGGCCGAAGGGTCATGAATTGTCCCTGGGTGCGTGGCTTAAGTTGGGTTCCGTGGTGAAGATTATGCCTGTTGCGTTGAATGTTAATTACGAAACAATTTTTATTGTTGGACCCCTTTCAGGCGCCCTGGCGTTCTCGCCGAGGCGCTGGCTGTATTTCCATTGGAAATGAAGCTCGTTCTTAAGCGGTTTGGGGGGCCGCCCAAACCGCCCCCCCAACAACAACAACGCTCCCGTTCGTGACGTCCTCCTTTCTTATTCAGGGCCCGCGCTCTTGCTCGCCGCCGAAAGCAGCCGTCTCAACAAAACCAGCGCTCCCTCTCGAGACTCCCTCTCGTTGCACCTTGGACAGGCGCGCTTCTCATTCTCTAATCGGCGCCGCCCCCCCAGCAACAACAACGCCCCCGCTCGAGACCTCCCCCCTTTTTTACTCAAGGCGGTGCTCTTGCTCGCCGCCGACAGCCCCCGCCCCGACGAAACCAGCGCTCCCGCCCGAGACTTCCTCCCGTTTCACGCTGTACTGTCGCCCTTTTCTCCTCCTCCTGCTCCTCCTCGTCCTCGTCGTCGTCGTCGTCGTCCTCCTCCTCCTCCTCCTCCTCCTCCCCCTCCTCCTTGTCTTCGTCGTCGTCGTCGTCCTCGTCATCATCGTTCTCCGTCTCCTCCTCCTCCTCCTCCTCCTCCTCCTCCTCCTCCTCCTCCTCCTCCTCCCCCTTTTTCCTCCTTTTCATTTTTTCCTCCTCCTCCTCCTCCTCATCCCCTTCCTCCTCGTCTTCCTCCTGCTCCTCCTCCTCCTCCTTTTCCTCCTCCTCCTCCTCCTCCTCCTCCTCCTCCTCCTCCTCCCTCCTTCCCCCTCTCTTTTCCTCCCTCTTCCCCCCTCCGCCCCCTCCCTGTCCTGTTCCTATTCCCCCCCCCTCCTCCGTCCTCCTCCCTCCTCCTTTCCCCCTGCGCCCCCCTTGTCTCCTCCCTCATCCCCCCCTTCCCCTTCCGTCCTCCCTCGTCGCTCCCGCGTGATGCTTCCCCACCTTGTGCTCGAGACTGGAGCCCTCGTTTCGGCGTCGCCTCTGGGGGCTTCCAAGTGTCCCTGTTGAGCCTGAATTTCATATTATAACTCTCATTCTTGGACAGCATAGATAACGTGGAGGAGGAAAGGGAGGGCGGATGACTCCCAGGGACTCCGCGGATCGAGGGCCGAAGTATTGACTTCAGGGGTTCCTTGGGGGCGCGTGGAGGGCCAGGTGGGGGGTGCGAGCGCGGGGGCGGCAGCGCCTGGGGGCGCGAACGTTCGGGGTCACGCGCCGAAGCCGCGGGGCGGCGGCGCGACAGTTCGAAGGAAAAGTAATAACCACCTCGTCCTCGGACTGCCTCCTCCGCCTCCTCCTCCTCCTCCTCCTCCTCCTCCTCCTCCTCCTCCTCCTCCTCCTCCTCCATCCTCCTCCTCCTCTCCATCTTCCTCTCCTCCATCTCCCCTCCCCTCCTCGCCCTCTTCCCCCTCCCCCGAAATGCGGGGCGTGCGCGGAGCGATTGCGATGGCGGAGCGCCGCCCGAGCTGTGGGTGTCGGAGTTCCTCGGAAGAGGCGGTGGCAATGCTTTCTTGGGCGGGAGATCTGGGCGGGGGCGCGTCGGGCCCCGCGCGCCAAATGCATTCCCCATGATGGGCCGTGGTGCCCAGAAGAATGCATGAGACATGTGGAAGCGTGGCGCATGGTGGAAACATGATTGTCGTTATTGTTGCGACTGGAGACATGTGGAAGCGTGGCGCATGGTGGAAACATGATTGTCGTTATTGTTGCGACTGTTGCTTCTCGTCGTCGCCCCCCCCGCGACCCGCCCGCGACCCACCCCGCGACCTGCCCGCGACCCACCCGCGACCCGCCCACGTCCCGCCGGCGACCCGCCCGCGACCCACCCCAGCGACCCATCCGCGACCCCCCCGCGACCCCCCCGCGACCCCGCAGCGACCCGCCAGCGACCCGGCCGCGACCCATT
>CAUYUJ010014971.1:164509-237009 GCA_963575745.1 Prorocentrum cordatum
ACAACGCACTACTCACTACGCACTACTTACTACTCAATACTCACTACTTATCACTCAATACTCACTCCTCACTACTCGCTACTCACTACTCGCTACTCACTACTCACTACTCACTACTCACTACGCACTACCCACTACTCACTACTCACTAATCACTACTCGCCACCCACTACTCACTACCCACTACTCACTACCCACTACTCATTACTCCCTACTCCCTACTCAGTACTCAGTACGCACTACTCGCTACTCGCTACTCACTACGCACTACTAACTACTCGCCACCCACTACTCACTTATCAATAAACACTACTCACTATTCACTACTCACTACTCCCCACTCCCTACTCCCTACTCCCTACTCGCCACTCACTACCCACTACTCACTACCATACTCACTACTCACTACGCACTAACTTACTACTCACTACTCACCACTCCTTACTCCCAACTCCGTACTCCCTACACAAGAGGGGGGGGTCCGAACCCCCCCTCCTTCCTTTCCTTCTTTCAGGAAAGGGCGCGGGGGGGGCGCGGGCCGCTCCCCCCCCCCCCCCTTCAAAGGAGGGGGGGGGGGCGGGGTCGGGCCCCCCCCCCCTCTTTAAAAAAGTGAAGAGGGGCGGGGGGGGGGGGGGGGTCCGGACCCCGCTCCTCACCTTGAAAGCCAAGGGGGGGGGGGGGGGGCTCTGGACCCCCCTCCCGCCGTTAATGTTTTCAAGGAGATCCACTGGCGCACTTTCGTTATGATGGGCCTCCCATTCTCGCCCTTCTTTTTCTCCATCGCGCCCGTCGCGCGTTCCTTCTCTCTTCTTCTCTTTCGTGCCCTGACCTCCACGGTCGGGAAGCATGCGAATTTGATCATCCACCCCCCCAGGGCCGACCGGCCCAGGGGCGGTAGCCGCGCTCGACGAATCCGCGGGCCAAGAGAGATATACGCATATATATATATATATATAAATAGAGAGAGAGAGAGAGAGAGAGAGAGAGAGAGAGAGAGAGAGAGAGAGAGAGAGAGAGAGAGAGAGAGAGAGAGAGAGAGAGAGAGAGAGAGGAGAGAGAGAGAGAGAGAGAGAGAGAGAGAGAGAGAGAGAGAGAGAGAGAGAGAGAGAGAGAGAGAGAGAGAGAGAGGGAGAGAGAGCGAGATAATATATATATATAGAGAGAGAGAGAGAGAGAGAGAGAGAAGAGAGATAATAATCACGAGGAGGAGGGGGCGGATAATACTAATAATATTAATAAGGGCAAGATGAGAGGCGGATGAGGCGGGGGGCGGTCGAGCGCGACCAAATGGGTTCATCCGAGAACGCCCGCGCCCGGCCTCTGGGCCCAGAGTTGCGCAGTCGGACCTTCGAGGGGCAAGCGAATCGCGGCTCGAATCGTCGAGGCCCGCGCCCGCGCGCCGCCGAACTGAGAGGCGAACCGATGCGCATAGGAGAATGCGGCGACAAAACTGAAGTTATAACGCGGGCTGGCCTCGTCCTCGGCCTCGGTCGAGGCATCTCCGACGGGGGCCGGGCCAAGGCGCGCTGGCGAGTCGGCGGGGGGCTCGCGAGAGAAAGCGGAACGGGCCGAGGCCACGGGGGGCGTGCCCTCGAGCAGACGGCGCGACGCAAAGTCGCAGGCAGCGCGTCCGAAAAAACGCACCCGCGCTCATCGCGCTGCGCCCGTCGAGAGGTCGCTCGCCCGCCTAGCCAGGCCTTGAGACAGGCCGACGACCAGCCATCGGGGGCGCCTTGAGTCTCTCTCGCCCCCCGCCCCAGGCCGCCGGCCCCCCTCCGCGCCCCGGCAAGAACCGCGCGGTGGCCCTGCGATCAAAAATGGGAGGGATGGCAGAGTGAAAACAAATGAAAACGAAAAAATGAAAATGAATCGCGCCTGCCATCCCGATCGTTTCCTACGCGGGGAGACGGCTTCGGGGCGGCCCTCCGCGCGCGTGCTGACGCGCAGCGCGCCTCCCGATGCTAGAACTAGATCACGCGGGAAGCCTTGGGCGCCATGGCTCAAAGTGCGCGCGACCGCGGGGGGCTGCCAGGAAGGGGGGGGGGGGGGGCGAGGAGGCGCGAGTGGAGACGTGCCGGGGGCCCATGCTCAGCGGCGGCGAGGCGCAGCTGGGCGAGTGGTCGGCCATCTCGGGCGCGAGACTAACGCGGCGCGCGTCGGCGCGGCGCAGCTCTGGGCCCAGCTCGACGGGAAATCAAGCCCCCCCGCCCTCCCAGGCTCACCCACCCGCCCCAAATCATAATCGAGCTGGAGGTCCTCCGAGTCGAGGCGGCGCGATGCCTTTCTTCAGTCGCGAGAGGGCGAGGGGGCGGGAAGAGTTGCGCCTTGCGCGCTGGGGGCGCGCGCGTGCGATAATTAAACAAGTTCGCATTGAGATCGGCAAGCGAGTCGTTCGCTGCGCGCGCGCGTCCAAAGCTTCTCCCAAGGCGCTCTCCACTGCTCATCAATCGCCGCCGATGGGCCGAGCTGCCCGTCGAGGTGCTCGGGACATGGGGCGAATGCGCGGCCCGCCCATTCTGGCGCTGCACGCGCGGATTCTGAGCTCTAGTCTCGACGGCCTCATCGAAGGGCCCGAGGAGCGGCGCAACTTTGCACTTCGAGAGTATGGGGATGAGCGAGGCGAAACAAGAGGCGATATGACGCGTGCGACCTAAACGCCTCAAGCCTGTGGCCGCGCAAGAGAAGGATCCAACATCGTCGGCGCATGCCCGCGAGAAGGCTTGCTTAGTCCATTCGGCAACGCACCGTCAGCGAAATTGGTTCATGGGGGCGCGGCGCGACCGAGCCGACGAGCGTCGCGCGAACGCTCGCGACGCTTGGCGGGGGGTAAATTATGAAGCGATCGTGGGCGCATCTACCTCGTCGCCGACGAGCCGCTCGAGGGGCGCCCTTGCAGAGCACCTGACAAGACGATGAACGATGGAAGATGGGCGCCCCCTCGTGGAAGACGCGAAGATTCAGCTGGCACCAGCACTGGGTTGCTTGGAGAGGCCCAGCCCTGGGAGACACAGAGGAAGACCCGGGCAAAGTCAGAGGAGATGAGGGCTCGAGCAATTATTCGGGCGCTGTGTCGCGCCGATGGGGGGCCCTTCATAAAAGCAGATCCCCGAGAAAGCGTCGAACCCAAACGCGCCCTTCGAGCAGGACCCCCCTTTTATACAACAGTTCTGCATGCGCGCGCTAACAGTTTGAATCGTCGACGCTAGAGGATGGCTGATTGCCGCCGACGCAAGCGGGAGACGATGCCCAGCCGTGAGCGCCCAGAAGGTTTCCATGACCGCCGAGGGGCCCTGGCCAACCGCAAAAGCGCTGCAGGCCGATCCGTCGGGTCCAGGGGGCGAGTCGCCAACGCGACGGAGGATGTTCCAAACCAGGCCAGCACTTGGCGGGGTCGCACCTCTAATCTTGCTGCGACGCAAACCGAGCTGCGCATTGAGCGGCGCCAGCAAAGGGCGGCGACGAGCTCAGGGAAACGAGCGCCCAGCAATCGGACAGATTACTCGCTCTGCGTTCAAGAATCGAAGAAGCCCAGAGATCCCAAGACGGCTCCCAAGACCTTCCGACGGTCTTTCGGGGCCCAGGGACGGGCCCTTCGATGCATAATACGAAAACGCTTCTGTTTGTCTTGGCATGCTGAACGTCCCCCATCAACACTGGCGGAATTATTACCCTCAACACTGGCGAAGCTGTTCTCCTCAGCAATGGCAGAAACTATCCGCGTTGCGATCGTGGGCGCGAGCGGCCTCCGCGTTCGCCGCGGCCAGCTGGGCCCCGTCGAAAGCTGCGGCGAAAGCCTCACTCTGACGCAGAAAGACACGCCCAGCATCCACGCCCCGATGGGCCCGAAGCCAATGGTGCCGAAACTGAAGGGCGCGCGCAGCAGATGCGCCTTGCCGAATGCGGACCTCCATGCCGTAGCGCGCCCCTGAGGCCCAGGTCGGACTCGGGCGAGCAGTGAGTCGCGCGTAGCGCGTTCAGCAGCACGGCGCGCACGACCAGCCAGACGAGCCAGGGTGTCAGCCGGCCTGTCATACTCCCCCATTTTCGCGGCCTTCTCATAGGCGAGGACCACTTCAAGATGGACAGGGTCGCGAGTGATGAAGCCCGCGATCGGCTTGGTGCGCTCGCATTCGCCTGGCGATCTGGGCGGCCACGGTAGAGACATGGGTGCATGATCCCTCAGCTCACGACGATCCATGTCTTCAGGTTCAGCTGCCAGGGAGACCGACTGCCAGAAGCGAATCGCAATCCATGTCGGCGTGGCAATGAAGATGCGGTCGGTGCGTGACGAAACTTGACGCGGCCGATGCCACTGCGTAGGACGAGCAGCATCGTGCTCCACCATGCACCTCCGGACTCTCCGACGTGCAGCTTCATGCCTACGCCTGGCGTGCGATGGGCCAACCTCGAATCGCCGTGAAGTCGCAGGGGCAGGCGAGCCTGTCGCAGGACCCTCAGCGTGTCGCCATCGGAGAACGATGTACACAGCGTCACAAGAAAAAAAGACCATCAACAAGCGATTCTTTGGACACATCTGCATGGCGTGAGCTCCGAGGAGCAATGGTGACCGCGCCGCCCTTCCGCGGGGCAGGAGGGTGATAATCCAAGACGTAATGCTATCTGGGCCGACGCCGAAGCAGCGCAACAATGTCGATGCCAGCGCAAATTGTTTCTTTGAGCGTAACAACCGACGATCCACTCATCAGCTCATTAAGCCCCGCAACCTCGGCGGCCATGTGCTTTGACTTGCGGTGCGCGAGGGCGCGCGCGCGTTCCAGGGCGAGAACGTGATGGGGTTCGCGCCCTCGAAGAGCCTGTCGCCCACTCCGCGGAATTTCACTAATGCAGAGAGCTTCGACTGCCAGGCCCTCAACTTCGCGTCGCTGTAATTGGAGATTGGCGAGAGCATCCACGTTCCATTTGAAGGTGGGCCGATCTGGCGGATGCACCTCCACTCTGAGAATGCGCTCCAACGCCGTGGAAATGACGCCCTCTTCACGATCCACATAAGCAGGGCGCCCATACTTGGCAGCGAACTCGTTCTTGATCTTCTTGCGCGCGATCGCGCGAGCGAATCTTTCCCATTCCTGTCAACCGAGCTCGAAAGACAGACGGGGCGACCATTGGGATCCGCGGCGGTGACAGAGCGCCGCCGGCCAGACGAGGTGCGGATCGCTGCGAGAGCTGCCCCTCCGCCGCAGCGCCCTGGAACCAGGGGTCAAAAGAGCGAGCCAACAATCGCGTGCTTCGCGTCCAGGATCCACGTCCCTGTCCACAATGCGCCCCCGCCCCCCAGTGTGCGCGATCGGGATGTGCGCCCTTTTGCTCGACAAATCCAGCTCCTGCTCCAGCGCTTTGAACCGCTCCTCGTGCGCAGACTGCACTCGCCAAAGCTCCGACGCGTCAGCCTCGACCGCGCCGATCCTCCTCTCGTGGGCCGACAGCTGCCCCTGGACATGCTCCTCGAACATCTTGACTTGAACAAGGGTTGCGCGGCCTTCGAAATAATGGGCGGCGTCCTCTCTGCGATCGCATGGGCAAGTTCCCCCTGAGCAACTCGAGTGGCGCTCTCCGTGATCTCGGCATGCGCCTGCTCAGCGAAGCTGCGCGCGTTGGCCCGCGCCCAGGGGCCCAGCCCTTGCCCCTCGCCAGAGACCGAGGCTGCAGCGAGCGAAGCGCCACTGGGGCCGCCTGCCGCAGCGCCGGCCGCCGGCGCGCCGGCCGCAGGCGCGCCGGCCCCGCGCCCCCGCCATCGCCCTGCGAAATGATGGCGGGGCGGCGGCGTCGGCCAAGGCTGAGGCTGCGACCCCCCCGGGAGCAGCGCCGCCCGCGAGGGCGCTGATTGCCGAAACCTCCTGCGACGGGAACCTGGGGGTCGCCTCGACGTCGGCGACGTCAGAACTCGAAGAGCGGCGGCGGCGTCTGGGGCGCGACATTTTTCTCCAAGCAGGATAGGTGACCGGCCGCTGCCATAGCGGCTCCGCGACCGTTGCCCAGGCGCGAGATCACCCTCGTCGCGGCGGCGCCCCCCACTGCGGCATCGAAGAGAAAGGGGCGCAGCAGGGGGCGCGGTCGCAAGGGGGCCAGCGGCCGTCCCATCGGCAGAACCGGCAGACGGCGAACGAACCTGATCGTGGCGTCGCCGAGCAGGGGTGCCAGCGTCGCTCTTCGAGGACATCTTGATATTGCCATCCTTCCCGCCCTTCTTCTTGTCCTTCTTGTCGGCGCGCTCAGGCGCGCCAAGGCAGAGACCGCGGCGGGGGCCCGGGCCCCGCGGCGCAGTCGCTGAGAGACTGGGCGGGGGCCCAGGTCCCGCGGCGAAGGCCGAGCGCTGCCAGGCTGACCAGCCTTGCCTGCCGCGGACAAGCGGCGCCCACTTCTCGGCAGGGCCGCGCAAACATCTCGAGCCAAAAAGGCCGCGGAGGACGCGGTGGGAGGACGAGGAAGAGGAGGGGCGGGGGGGGGAAGGGAGGTGGGGCGGGGGGGGGGGGGGCAGGGCGCGCCCAGGCAGGTCTCACCCAACTCTATAGCATATGCTGCTGAACTGTTGCCTCGGCCCCTGCTCATCGACGCTTGCGCCGTGGGAAGAGGGGCGAACCGAACCGCCTCGGCTTTGGAACAATGCTCCGAATTCAAGAAAACCCTCATTTTGACTAACAGCGCGCTGGGGCCCCAGAGCCTCGCCACCAACGCAGGCGGGAGAGAGGCTGAACAAATCATCGGCATCCAAAAGTGAAAGGGGAAGGGGAGAATATAACTCAAGAAAGCCACCAACTAGCCTGGGATACCGACTGCGAGCATCAAAGAGGGGCGGCCACGCGCGTCGGATATTCATACTTGCGCGGCAGGGCAGCCGCGGAAGTCCCCGTGCTCGACGACCCGCTCCCCCCTGTAGCGGGATTAAGGCTGGGATGCTTACGAAACGGCCCAGATCCAGGGGGCCCCGAAGACGCGGGAGGGCTCCGATCAGGCCCAACCTCCGATGGCCTCAAGACGGGCGCTAGAACCTCCGGGGGGGGGCTCAGAAGAGGAAGACGAGGAACGCCCGGAAGCGGGCGAGCTCGGACACTCATCGTCGCGAGACGTTGGCCCCGACTGAACAACTTCGGGGGGCCAGCCCGCGCTTCGAGCAGCGCGCGAGCAAGCGCGCGGCGACGGGCGCGCTCAAGTTGGGCGCCGCGGAGAGGCGGGCGCATGGCCAGACGAGCAGGAGCGACAGGCGACAGAACCTTGAGGTAGGATGCGTCTCCCTCTGCCTGGTGGCGCATGCGCCGCGCGCGGTGATGCGTCGCCGCGAGCGGGCCAGAGGCGCGGCCTTTCGCGCCGATGCGCCGCGATGGATGAGCAGGGGCGCCAAACTTGATCATGAGAGCAGCGAGTTGTTGGCGCCGATTGCAATCGAGAGTGCGCTGTCTAACGGAGCCAGGCCCCCCGTCGCATCCGCGCGCGCGGCGTGCGCCGCTGCGCGATCCATCCCCCGCGCCAAATACGCATCGCTGACGCGGCCCAGCTCGGGGTAAGGCATTCAGCGCAACGCGCGCAGAGGCGTGCACTTCCGGAGAGATTCAACGAGCGCATCTGCACGCGGTGCAGCCTATTCTCGGGGAAGACCAATGGGGGCATGAGCGGGGAAAACCGACTGCCATTTGAAACGTTTACCACGAGCTGGCGACGACGATGCAGCAGCATCAGGCGCGCGAGGCGCATCCTCGAGGTCGCGCTCCATGGGCGGCCGCAGATCTCTCGACCTTTGGAGTAGAGTCGATCCGATTGGCACCCGCCTCAAACCTCTCGGCGCGTGGACCAGAGGAGATCCAATTGCCGGCTGGCTCCGCCCGCCGGGCTGCCGCGCTATAGTCGCGCCGACATTGCTGGGTCCAGCAAGCTCGGCTTGCGCCGCATCTCTCGCCGCAGATACCATGGCAATGGAGCGAGGAACACCATCGGGGAAGAGAGGCTCGGTGCGTTGAGGAGAGAGGAGTCCACGAAAAAAGCGAAGAGCAAGGTCTCCAGCACGAGCGAGCTTGGCATGTCCAGGGGGGGGGGGAGGGGCAATGCAGCGCGCTCAAGACGCAGTGCGAACGTGGCACCCTTCAGGACGATGGAGCCACGCGAAAACCATTCCTTGCTTCGAAGCAACAATTTTCCTGCACAAGACGACAAAGTCGCGCAAGTTTGGGATGCCAGATCGAGCGCGACCAGGGCAGCGCGCGCGAGAGCTGCTCCCCCCGCGCATGCGCCGACGAAAGACGGGGCACCTCAAGCGTCCACATCCAAGGGATGTCCGCTGTCGACAACATCGAACTAGGAATGCGACGGGGACGAGCAGTCAGGATGCGTTGGCGCTGGCCCAGAGCCCAGGGAACACAATGTAACTGCATGATGTACGAGAGAGTGGTGAACGCCAGCTCGGAATCAAGGCGAGTGGCAGTACCTGCGGGGGCGCCTTGCTGGCTAATGGCAACAATGCGGGTGTGATGCTTGAGGTCGGGAGCAGCGCATTGATCGCCCAGCGTCGCTTCAGGCCCAGAATGCGGTCGTCGACAATCTCGAGCCATGCTGCATTGGCTGCCTGAAGCTCAGATCGGACCGCCGAAACGACCTCGTCAGACAGAGGGGCCCATAACGGAATAGCTTTGCCTATTGCGGGCTGCAGCCTCAAGTCGGCGAAGACCTCGGCCCGCGAGAAGTCTCGAGCCGCGCGACGGCGCGCGCGACGACACCACGCAACGGCGTCGATATCATCTGCGCATGCACCTATAGCGCCAAGCGCGGGTCGAAGTGAGACAAGCGAGCGCTCGAGGTCGAGGAGGAAGGCGTTGGCGACAACGACGAACATGTCCCCGCTGAGAGGGCGCCCTTGGGGCGCACCGCTGTCCATATTGTACATGTAGAGGTGCGAGTGTCCACAGTGGAAGCACGGGCTGCGCTGGCATGACATGAAACTGCTGAGGTGAACGCTTGGGGAACACGATATCGCTGGAGACAACAAACAAATGCTTGTCGAACAAAAGTGAACGCCTGGGCGAAGTGACGGGCGAGGAGCGAAGGGGCCCCATGTCCGACGGATTGGGCCCAAACGCTCGCCGATTATAGAAATCCAGAGAGTAAGTATTGTTGAGGAAACTGCGGCCGCGAATAAAACCATTCTAAGACATGGCCCCAGACCGCCGCGCAACGCTCTGGAAGCAGCCATTCAATGCAGCAGCACTTGCCTCGTTGCCAGTGCTCTTGAGGCCCTGGGGACGGGCGCCCCCAGGGGCGCGCAGGACTCCGCCTTCATCGGGTTCGGGGGGGCCCGTCTTGAAGAGTTTCGGGCTGAGGACAGCTGGCAGAGCGGGCCATCATCAGAGCCCATGCCCCCTTCCCATCTCCACGCCGCGTAGCGAAGCCAATCGCGGCCGCGGAGCTGCCCGAGACGCCCTGTCCAGGAACCTCTGGAGATGTTGGGGGCTGGGGGGCTCGAGGTCCACGGGGCCCGCCCGAGGCGAGAACCTATCAGAAAGGAAAAGAGAAAGGCAAGAAGGCGACCCAGCAGGCGCGCCGCGCGAAGCCGCTTCCCATGCAGCCGCGGGATCTGCGAGCGGCGCCGGGGTCGGGGCCCGCCGGCGCGGCTAATTGCGGGTGGATCAACGACGCGCCGTTCAAATCAGACGCGGGAAGCACCCAGGCCGCAGTGGGCAGCGTGGTCGGGCCCCCCGTGGCGCGCGGCGCCGGCGCGCAGGGAGCTCGCGCAGGGCCGCAGACTCGACGTCGCATGCCGGGCGCAGCAGACCATGGTGATGGCGGCGGCCAGCATCGCGGTCAAGACGCGGCTGGGCACGACGCCAACGAGGTGGAAGAGAGGCCGAGGATTGGGTGGCAACGTCGCCGCCGTGCTGATGACCGCGAGGCGGGCGCTGACGGGGGATTGGGCCTGGCGCAGCAGGAACTGGCTAATTTTAACGCCGAAGGCGCTGGCCCACATGCCCCGGGAAGGGTGGCGGCGCGCATGCTCCGTGCAGTGGCGGCGCGCCAGGTGGATCGACTCGGGGCACTGCAAGTGGGAAAGCTACGACCCCCGCAAGATTATAGCCGCGCAGGCGACGGCGGCGAGCAGCAGGAATGCGGCGGCTTTTCGGGCCGGCGCCTTCGCGCCCCTCGCGGCGCCGGACAGCGGCAGGGCGCGGCGGGCGGCCGATAGGCGCAGCGCCCCGGGGGGGGGGGCGGGAAGGAGCTGGCGCCGCCGGCGGCGCGGCGGCCAGCGCCAGACGCCGACCGCTCGCCGTGGACTGCGCGGGCCCCCAGGGCAGGCCCTGGCGCAGGCCGCGAGGCCAGCGTCACAGGCGGCTCGCCTGGCCCGCGGGCGAGAGGCGCCGCGCAGACGGGGGCAGGCGCATCCTCGAGTGGGCGATCCACGCGCGGGGCGCGGCGCTGAAGGACAGGCGCGCAGTGCCCGGCGCCGGCGAGGGCGAGGCAGCAGGTGGAGGTGGATGCGACGGCGAGGCCGAGGGCCGACAGGGCGGGCGCCGAGGCGCGGGCGACCGCGGCGTAGGCGCAGCGCGGCCAAGACCGCGAGGAGGAGGGGCGCAGGAGAAGGAGAGAAGGAGGGATGGACGCCCACGGCAGAAGCCAGGGGGGAGGTCAGAAAAGAGGAAGTAAGAAGCCCTGCCGCAGATGCCGGGAGGAAGGGGCTGAGGGGGAGGAAAAGAAGGGAAGGGCGCCCGCCGCCAAAGGCAGGAGGGGGGCCTGGGAGGCAGGAGGAAGAGCGCCCGCTGACCAAGGCAGTCGGGTGGCAAGGAAGGCACAGCAACTGCTGCAAAAGACGCGGGGGCTGCAGGGGAGGGGGGGCACCTGGCGCGGCAGACGCAAGGGAAGACACCTACGACCACCGCAGCCGCGCCATTTCGACGGCTCCGTTGTTTCGCCGTTCCTCCGAGAACCTCTCAGCGCAGCGAAGGGCCCCATGAGGGGAGGGGCGACGTCGCTGGGGACGGGGGCCAGGCGCGCGGCGAAGGCCTCGGCGAATTGCTTCGCCGAGTCGACCGGAGGGAAGGGTGGCGGCGCGCATGCTCCGTGCAGTGGCAGCGCGCCAAGTGGACCAACTCGGGGCACTGCACGTGGGAAAGCTACGACCCCCGCAAGATTATAGCCGCGCAGGCGGCGGCTGCGAGCAGCAGGAATGCGGCAACTTTTCGGGCCGGCGCCTTCGCGCCCCTCGCGGCGCCGGACAGCAGCAGGGCGCGTCGGGCGGCCGATGAGGCGCAGCCGCCGCCGGGGGGGGAGGGCCCCGGGAAGGAGCTGGCGCCCTGCCGGCGGCGCGGCGCGCCAGCGCCAGACGCCGACCGCTCGCCGTGGACTTGCGCGGGCCCCCCGGGGCAGGCCCTGGCGCAGGATGCGAGGCCCGCGTCAGAGGCGGCTCGCCTGGCCCGCGGGCGAGGGGCGCCGCGCAGACGGGGGCGGGCGCGTCCTCGAGTGGGCGATCCACGCGCGGGGCGCGGCGCTGAAGGACAGGCGCGCGGCGCCCGGCGCCGGCGAGGGCGAGGCAGCAGGTGGAGGTGGATGCGACGGCGAGGCCGAGGGCCGACAGGGCGGGCGCCGAGGCGCGGGCGACCGCGGCGTAGGCGCAGCGCGGCCAAGACCGCGAGGAGGAGGGGCGCAGGAGAAGGAGAGAAGGAGGGATGGACGCCCACGGCAGAAGCCAGGGGGGAGGTCAGAAAAGAGGAAGGAAGAAGCCCTGCCGCAGATGCCGGGAGGAAGGGGCTGAGGGAAAGGAAAAGAAGGGAAGGACGCCCGCCGCCAAAGGCAGGAGGGGGGCCTGGGAGGCAGGAGGAAGAGCGCCCGCTGACCAAGGCAGTCGGGTGGCAAGGAAGGCACAGCAACTGCTGCAAAAGACGCGGGGGCTGCAAGGGAGGGGAGGCACTTGGCGAGGCAGACGCAAGGGAAGACACCTACTACTACCGCAGCCGTGCCATTTCGACGGCTCCGTTGTTTCGCCGTTCCTCCGAGAACCTCTCAGCGCAGCGAAGGGCCCCATGAGGGGAGGGGCGACGTCGCTGGGGACGGGGGCCAGGCGCGCGGCGAAGGCCTCGGCGAACTGCTTCGCCGAATCGACCGGCGGCCGCCGTTGCGGAGCCAGTGGCGCCGGCCAAATATTTTCTCCCAGCTGGGGGGTTCCACGTCTGCGCGCGACGGGCAGCTGTGCGCTTTTGCCCGAGGGGCCTGGGAAGGGGGCCGGACGCCCGCCAGAGCGGCCTCGAGGGCCTTCCTTCGCCCTGCGGCTTTTTGCCCCTGGAGACTGGCGCGCAAATCGTGGACTCGCCGACAGTCGAGCAGCTCTGAAACGTCTGGCAGAGAAGCCGGCCCACTGAGCGGGTGAAAACACGGTCGACCGCGACGAGGAGCTCGCGCTGGCGTGCCAGCGGGTAGGTCGATCGCCAGCCACTTCTGTAAGCGGTCGCCACGAACGCCTCCATTGTACCTCACCATGCTGGCAGGCATGTGATGCAATCGATCGCGTCCCACTCGGTGCACTTCGGGTCAACGTTGACGCAGACGGCCGACGTCCGCCAGAAGTAAAGCCACGACCCTCCGCGGTAGAAGGCGGTGGCGGGGCCTGCAACGCCGTCACCCCCCCATCTTCGTCGGCAATACTGAAGTCACCGGCGAGCATGACCACAATTGAAGACGGGTGGCGACAGGCATCTCCAACCGGATGTAACTGAATTGGCTTCACCATTTAACTGGGTATCTCATGATTGTGTGCGCTCCAATGTTGAATATTGAAATTGCGCTTGGCGCTGACAGTGCGGCAGTAGAGAACCCCGCCAGGAACAGCGGCATCGCGCGCCACGTGCACTTCCAAAACTGACGGCAGAAGGGTAAGAACACCACCGAGCCGAACTTCGCCTTCAGCGAAATACGAAAACAAGGTATGCGTGATCCAAGTGCGTTGAAGAGCTGCTTCAACAGCGCCGTGAGTGCCATGGCCTTGTTCCGTAGCAGCGATGAGGTCAGGTGTCGCCAGCCGCTTCAAGAGAGCGAGCCTGCGCGATTGAAAAACAAGGTGACAGTATAAGAGCGAGCTCGCATTCCACGTGACATGTCTCACTTGTGCGAGGCCGGAGAACGCGCTGCCCGGGCCGCTGGGCCGCCCGCTCGGAGGAAACGCGCCCCGCCAGCTGGGCCAGGGTCTACGTTGACCCGCCCGGGCCCCCCAGCGCCGCCGCGTTCCACTCGTCCGTTGGGGAGGCGAGCGGAGCGACGATAATGCGGGCGGGTGGGTTTCGGCGCGAGAGGACCTGGCCGCCCCTCCGATCGATGAAGGTCCGCAGCTGCAGCTCATTCCAGCGCGCTCGAGCTCCTTGCAAGCAACCTCTTGCGCGACGACCTTGCGGCCGTTGCTGGCGCCGGCGCGCGGCGGAAAATCGGAGAATGGACTGGTCAGGGAATTTGCAAAAGCAGCGCAGGCAAGAAGAGGGAGGAGGAACTTGAGAACACCAGCAAACATTGAAACATCTGCCTGCTGAGACGGGAACGCACGCGACCACTCACTCATTTAGCGAATCATTCCACCTCAGACGTGGCCCCCCTATAAACCGCTTCACCGCGGTCCAGAATCACGGCGTCCAACCGAATAACCGCCTGCTCCGCCCGTTCCCTGTGTCGAGAAAGATCCGGGTGCCAAACTCATTTTGTTGGATCTCGTTAAACGCAAACCAAATTATGGATGTTGTAGTTGGAACAATAAACTTCCACTGTGTGCGTAGAACGCTTGACGGAATCCACGCGAGATTCATCGACTCCCCGCGCTGACCGAAACATGCTGCGGAGCAACCTCCTCCAAGTGACCTTGAGCTTGTCTCTCGACTCGGTATCCATTTTCCAGCATTCGCACCCGTATAGTGCCACCGTCGCGACGACGCTTTCAAATAGGCGCGCTCGTTTCCGAAGCGGGTGGGACTTCGAGCACTATGCATGCTTGGACTTTGCAAACGCTCTCCACGCAAACGACAATCGGTTTGCAAATTCAGTGCGATGAAAATTGTGAAGAGAGAGCTGCATGCCCAGGTACCTCTCGGACTGCGCAGGCTTCAGAATCCCCACTTCCTCTCCAACACACACTCACTGATGATGCAATGGGCGTTGTGTTCGTCAAGGTTCTCGTCTTTCCGAAATGCACTTGCAATCCATAGCGGGCCGCCCCCCGCGTCAAGTCTTGAAGCATTTTTGCAACGTCAGATCTGCTGCGCGTCGATAGAAGCACGTCGTCCGCAAATCTCAATTTTGTCAACGGATCTGAAGCCGCATCTACGGCGAAACCATAATATTGCCCGGTCCTGCGTAAATTGAGGCCACGCCATCTTTTCTTCAGCGCGCGGAAGCAAACTTCCATGTTAAACGTGGACAGAAACGCAGAACTTAGATCCCTTTGCTTCACGCCGCGACGCATTTCGAAACTTCTTGATTCCTCTCCCGCACCGACCGCAGCCGCCTGGTGATGATATATCTTCTGCAACAGCGAAATATAATTGACACCGACCCCCAACGCGCGGAGAACCTCCCGCAGCGCGGAATGATCTACTGCACCGAAAGCCTTCTCGAAGTCCACGAGGGCCATCCAAGGGAAGCTGATTCCATTCTGCGCATCCCTCGGAAAGCAAAATCAACGCGAGCATGATCTATCGTGGAATGCCCCTTTCAGGTGCGCAGATTTGCCTGGGCACTGCGCGGGCGCAATTGTTGGCCGATATCTAGCGCGCAACAGACGTGAAGCTATTTTGTACAGTATCGGCAAAATCGCTATGAGTCTGTAGTTCCTCGCTAGGAGCGGGTCGCCCTTCTTGAACAATGCCGCCAGACGTGTTCTCGCCATGCTTCTAGCACTTCGGCGCCCGGCTGCAGCGCGTCATTGAACGCGTCGAGAATGGCATTGCGAAAGGTGGCGCTTGATGACTTCATCATCTCCGCCGCCGCGCCAGACTCATCCTTGCATTTTCCGCATTTGATGCCCCTCGAAGCCGCCCCCAACTCCTCCAATGTGAAAGGCGGGATTCCCTCAGTGGAAGCATGGTGGATCCCGTCTCCAGTGCGACGACCCGCGTACAACTTCCCGTAGAAACATGCGATGGCTTCTGCAATGTTGCTTCGGTCTGTGCGCTCTGTGCCGGCATCATCTTTAATTGGCGCAGTGCGTTTCTTTTTTCCTTGGGCCTCCGCCTCCAACGATCCCAGAGACGCCGCGGAACAGTGTCAAGATTCTGTTGATGCGCGCCTCGCGCCCCAGCTTCAATCTGGCGCTGATAATCTCCTCGATGCGTTATTTGCCGATCTCCAGTCGGCGCGCCTTCTTCTCTGCAGCGTTCAGGTCTGGTTTGCGCCGTGGGCCTCGTCGTTATGTAAAGAGCGGCGCATGCGAATCGCAGCAACTGCAAGGCGATGCTGTCGACGTTGGGCCCGGGGTGACCTCTTCGAGCGCGCCCGCCATGCGTCGTTCCAGTGCCCCTGTCCTTTCTGAAAAGGCAATGCCTCTGAAAGTCGCTTGTTCGAGCTTCGCGTCCAGAGCGTCCGGATATGTGCCGGCATCGACTGCCGAGCTCCAACATGCATGCAGTTTCCGCGCGTGGGCTTTCTCTGGCGGTCGCAGAGATCTGCGCATTTTTCCCCCCTGAGATCGAACTCCGTGTATAACTGCGTGCACTCAAAGCCCGATGAACAAGTCCACTGGCCGAGCGATGCGAACCCCTACTTAAAACGTATCAACCGGGGCGAGATCTAGAACGGAGCCGGAATTCAACGCTGAATGCTTCAGCCAGCGTTTGGCGCTAGACGAAAACTGGGGACTGCGCCAAACAAAATTGTCCAACAGTCTGGCGCGGCCAATGCTGGAGCCCAAGTTCCGCGACTGTTTTCGGAGGAGGAGAAGGGGGGGGGGGAGGGAAGAAGAGAAAAGAGGAAGAAGAGGAAGCAACATAGAGAGAGAGGAAAGAAGGGGAGGGCAGCCCCGACCCCGCTAGGGGGCGGACGAAGGATCCCAAGCAAAGCCTCGGACCCACCTGCAAACAAACAGAAAAGGGGAGGAGGGGGCAGAGGGCGGAGAAGGAGAAGAAAAAAAGGAGGGAGCCGAGCAAGGAAAGGAGTGAATAGCGACGAACTCGCGCGCGCGCAATCCAGCCTTGAGCAGGCGACGCACGTGGCCCCGCGCGAGCAAGCTAGATGGCAGGATCTGAACATATGATAGCTGTAGGGCGAACGGCCAGGCAAGTATAACGAGCAGTGTGGAGCCGGACTTGGGGGGGGGGGGGGGCAGGGGTCGGGGAGCTCTGAGAGCAAACCGCCCCTGTCGCCCCCGAGGCGGCGAGCGCCGCCCCGCGAGACAGGGGCCAGCGCCAGTGAACATAAAAAAACTAACCAGAGACTAATCACGCAACGCAGAGCTGTCATCGGAGCGAAGGGGGCGGAGAAAAAGGGGAACGGAGAGGCCCCAATGCAGCCCGAACGAAGCAGGCCCTAGCTGCAATATCCTATGGCTGGGGCAGCGGCACGGGCTGCTCAGGCAGAGCTCAGGGGGCGAGTCCGGAGGACATGGGCACGAGGTCCATGTGGGTGACCCTGCCACCACCCCATAAGACAATACCAAATCCTCGAAGCCCTCACGCGTAGGTGATGACGCTAGCGACGGAGCTGGCGTCGGCACTGGTGCAGGTGACGGCGACGGTGCTGGCGGTCGTCTCCAGAGTAACGAGATCTGCGCAATTCAACTGGCCCGCGGCCCGAACCAGCGTCCAGCCACTTGCTCGCCCGACAAAATGCCATCTCTGAAAGGATACGACGATGACCGAGATGAAATCCAACTGCTTCCTCAAATCCTCGTTCGAATACGTCCACAAATTATCCGCGTCCACGCGAACAAATGCATTCGCCAGAACAAAATCACGAAGCATGCAATCATGCAGTGACCACTCCCCGCGAGCAGTGCGATGTCGGATTGGATCTGGTCCCAGAATGTCGCGTTCTTCATCTCCATGAGATGGGCCCACCACAGCGTTGAGTCCCAGCTCGGGCCATTCAGCTCTTCGAGCAATTGCCCCGCCCCAGCGTCAAACGGCATGAACGGATGGATAATGTAAGGATAGTGAGATCAAGAACGTCTGAACTTGAAGATGTTGACTTTGATGTTCTTGCACTGGTACTCTGATCCTTTTTGCATGGCCCCCCTACTCCCGGGGCGCGCTGGCCCTCTCCCGCTCCTTTTTCCAGTTCGTGATGTCGGCCTCCACCTGGTCTTTCACGTCCTCCGCTACGCCTTGCAGGGCCATCTCGGAATCGTCGTTCACCCAAGCGACCTTCTTGGAATTGACGCTGACCGCGCCCTTCTTCCAACTGATGATGGCATGCTCTGGGGCTCGCCCGCGCCCCCGATCAGGTGTTTCTTGATGAGTCCTAGGGTCCTGTCTCGGAATCGCCCCTGAAGTCTCATGTTGTTGGCTGGTGAACTACAATTATACCCCCTCCGCAGTCGTTTTGTTAACGCCCTTTACCTTCTTGCAAACTACAATTTTTGCAGCCGCGGACTCGAAATTAACGAAGCCGACGCTGGAGGGGCCACTGAAAGTAGACACCTCTGGGGCTTCGCGGCGCCTCGAACCGACTTTCAAGCAACCCTCGATTGCCGAGGCGATGTCCTCCGCGCCTGTGTCCCGCTCGAACCCCCCGACGATGACCTGGAACTCCCTCCTGGCCTCTCCGCCCCCCTTCATCGTCCTCCTTTCACATCCTTCTCTTTGGTTTTCTTGCCCTCCTCCCGGATCTTGCCCAACGCCTCCCGGGCCTCCGCGGCCGCCTGAAGTTCCCGGGCATCTTGGAACTCTTCCTTTGTAGCACGCGGCCCTTCCAAGTCATCCCGAAGATTGTGGAGATCGAATTCAAGATCGCCGCATTTCTCCTTCGCGTCTTCCGCCGTGTCTTTTGCCGGCTCCGCGAACCTCCGAACCTCGTTGACCATGCTGCGCATGTGATTTAACTCCTTCGTGATTTTCTGAAATTTTGAATGTTGGCGCCGCTCGAAACTCTTGAACCCGTCGGGGGGGCCATCGTCTGAATGTGCGATTTCTTCCCGACTGGATGCGCTGTCAGACTCCGAACCCCCCCCGACCCCCTCGATGGCCTGATGCTTGGATGTCGTTATCTCCGGCGTGAGCCCGGATAACTTTACGCTTCTTTTTGAACCTGTGCCAGACATTGGCCAAACTCAATATTGCAAGATACCTGCGAGCCAAAAGAGATTGACTGATACAATGTAGTTCCTGGACTGGTTGAGACGTTAACGACAGAAGAGCCCGATGGCTTGAGCCAAAATGGCTTGGGCCAAAATGGCCACGGCGGGACCTGCCAATTGGCCTGGGCCAAACTGGCTTGAGCCCAGACTGACCGCGCGGCGGGACCTGCCAATTGGCGGGGCTGGATACCGCGAAGTGTCGCTAACGAGCAGCAGTTTCGAGACCTGCTTCGGCGCGCCCTCGGAGAGATTCGCTCGTGGAGGTCGTTGGGACAGGGAAGGCGATGGTGGATGCTGTGTCCAAGTTCTCGCCAGTGACAATGTTCGGAATTGTCAGTGCGCCCGACATCCTGCATCCGCGGCGCAAGCAATTCCAGCGCAGCAGACTTGGCGACGGGCTCGGAAGATCGGGCAACGAAAACGGCATGGTCAGGACCACGATCCCAATCAGCACTACGCACAAGCTCAGACTGCGGCCTTTGCTTAGGCAGGTCCAGCTCTTGCTCCAACTGCTGCAGGCGACGTTCCATTCTGGCAGCCGCTCCTTCGCTCGCAGACACGCGATCCTCCATATTGGCCATCCTGTGCTTGAGTTTCGTGTTATGTTCCATAAGCTGCTGTTCCAACTTTGAGATCTGGGGGCCGCAGCATCTTTGAACGCCTGCGGAAGACTGGACTTGAGAGACTCCAGAACTGCAGCAGTAAACTCTTGGATGGCACAATCTTCAATGGCGCCAAGCGATCCCTGCATCCACGGATCAGGTCGGGGATGAGGGCGAATCGCCATGCCAGCGATCGGGGTCTTCGGAGCAGCGGACATACGCGAAGAGAAATTAGAGGTCGCGCCCATCTCCCCGAAGCCGCCGTCGTTCTCCATGGCAGCGGCCTCGGCGCTGAAGGGCCCCGTCCAACCGGGGTCAGGGTGCACGCCGCCAGCAGGACCCACATAACCATGAGCACCTCTGGGAACAGCTTGGCCGTGGCCATGGGCATCGCGCGACTCATGGCGCTCACGAGCACGATCTCTGTCACCTCGATCGCCACGATGACGCCCTGAGCCAGGAGGGGTGTGAGACGACCTGCGGGCCGAAAGACGCGATGAACGTGACTCGGATATGGCACGTTGCTGCTTTTTCTTCTACTCATCATGATTATGCTTATTCTCCTTCTTCTGCTTGCGAACGGTAGTGACATGATCAGGCCGATCGCAGCGGCTGTGTCCCATTGAGCGATGTCTCTTCGAGAAAGCAACGCTGAGCGGCGTCACGCGCTGGTATGACGCTCCACGCCTGGGGCGGACCAGGCGGAGAGACAGTAACTGGCCGCGGACTAGCGGTATCCACTTCGTTCCCAAGGAAAGCTTGCACCTTGAACCAGAATGGTTTGAGCCAAACTGGCTGCGGCGGATGAGGAGGAGGAGGAGGAGGAGGAGGAGGAGGAGGAGGAGGAGGAGGAGGAGGGGAGGAGGGGGAGGAGAGGAGAGGACAGGAGGAGACGCCCAGCGCTGCGGATTCAAAGCGAGGACCCAACACATAGGAAGGTTAGGAAAAACACAGCACATGTAAACTTGTGGGAAAGGGGGGGGCGCGGCGCGCAAGTCGCCTGCATCAGGCAGGCCGCAGAGTGGCGGCCCAGACACCACGCCCGCGCGGCTGCTGGCCAGCGCCGCGGGCCCCTGCAACAGGCACGAGCCCCCGCCTCGGTGAGCCAGGCGCCCTGTCAAGGGGCGGAAAATTCGGCGACCTGCCGACGCCTCATGGTCGCCGTCAAGCCATCCGCCTGGCAGTGGATATGAAGGGGTCCACCGGTTCCCAGCCTGTTGAGGGTTATGAGTGGAGCAGCCGCTGCCCATCTCCAGCACCTTCTACATGTGTTCCATCTTTCCCCCAACGGTGCTTGCGCTCAGGGGTTCATGCTCGATCTCGACAGGGCTGACATGGTCTGCGGAGTCCCGGTTCAGGCGGCTGCCGCTCGCAGGGTATCTTTCATAGGCTTCCGCCCAGAAGGTTCCACGAACAGGGTTTCACCCATGGGAGTCCGCCAATAGAGGCCAACCCATACGGTTCCACACCGGATGTTCTGCACAAAGGGCTCCGCACGTAGCTTCCGCCCATGAATCGCACCCCTTGTATGGTTCTAGCCACGGTTTGCCTAGATTCCTTCTCCCAAGCCAGGGAAGACCCTCCCCCCATACCGAAACCTGACTTGTCCCCGACCCTCCGCGCTTTGTCCTTCCATGTGTGTTATGTAAGAACACTCATCCTACGAGCCTGGCAGTCACGTCATCGCCCCCCGTCTATGAATAAACTCAGCGGTGCAACTCACGGGGTGCATGCCATGTGGTGCAAGCTATGTGGTGGAAGGAGCGTGTTCCAAGCTGTGGTGCAGATCTTTTGTCAGCTCATGAGTTGTCAACTCGATTGCTCGAGCAACCATCCCGCCTTCCCACCCACAACTTGTTTGGCAAAACGCATGCGCGCGCCCGATAGGGAGCTTCACCTAATGCCCCAGGACCCCATTGGCAGGGTCCGCATGTGGGCGTCACCACCGTTTCGGCACACCTTCACTCGTTTCGTGGCACCATAGGGAACTTCACCTAAGCCCCAATGGCAAGGTCCGCGTGTGGGCGTCGCCACCGTTTCGGCACACCCCTCAGATGTATCGTGGCCCCACAGGGAGCCCCATCTAAAGCCCCAGCGGGGGGTCCGCATGTTGGTGTCACCACGGTTTCGACACACCATTCAGTTGTTTCGTGGCCCCATGTGGAGCTCCACCGAAGGCCTCACACCACCGTGTCGGCACACCCCTCAGATGCATCATGGCCCCACAGGGAGTCCAACCTAAGGCCCCAGTGGCAGGATCCGCATGTTGGCGTCGCCACTGTTTCGGCACACCGCTCACGCGTGTCGTGGCCCCACAGGGAGCTCCACCTGAGGCCCCAATGGCAGGCTCCGCATGTGGACGTCACCACCGGTCCGGCACACCCCTCACACGTTTTTTAGATCCAGGGAAGACTCTATCTTATACGATGCTCGCGACAGCATTGCTCTCAGCTGGAGATGGTTGGGCCTTTCGTCAAGGCAATTTTCCCATAGTAACTGGGGGTATGTTCTTCTTCCTATTCGCGTCGCACCCGCGTTTCTCACAGCCTGGCCTCCTCACCTCTTCCTTCCCATTCCTCCTCCTCCTCCTCCTCCTTGCTCGTACACCCTCGTTTCTTCCCCCTTCTCCTTCTCTTCCTGCCTCTGCTGCTAGGCGCGGATGGTGTTCCTTGAACACCAGACATGCGCACACATGCATAAGAGTCCACACGCATCACACATACACACATTCACAGCCGCACACACAATACAACGGCAGGCACAGCGAGGGTGTACACCTGGCGTGTTCATTACCATACACCGCGACAACATGAGACACACGTTCAGATATAGGAGCAGACGCATCATACACATACACGGCATGTTTGTGCGAAAGTCGCTGTGCGCGCCATTGTTGCACAGCTTGGCAAATGCAGCATTTTCTCGACACCAGAGGGGGTCCGCAGAGGGTGGGGGCAATATGCGCGCCAATGTTGCAAGACGGGCTAGGCGCGACACTTTCTCAACGCCGCAGGAGGTCCGCAAGGGGTGTGAGCGCTACGCGAGCAAATGTCGCAAAGTGTGGCAGGCGTGGCACTTCCTCGACACCAAAGGGGATCCGCAGGGGGTGACGGCGATGTGCGCGCCAATGTCAAAAAACATTGCAGTCGCGGTACTTTCTCGACGCCGAGAGAAGGTCCGCAGGGGGTGGGGGCGCTATGCGAAGCGTGGCCGGCGCGGCCCTTGCTCGACACCAGAGGAGGTCGAGGCGGGGCGCTATGCGAGAGCAAGTGTCGCAAAGTGAGACAGGCGTGGCACTTCCTCGGCACCAAGGGAGGTCCGCAGGGGGTGGAAGCGATATGCGCGCCAATGTCGCAAAGTGCGGCCTGTCATCACGAAGCGAACCTGCAGCAGGAGGGAGCAGCAGGAGGAGCACGCTCTTGATGACTTTCTGTTGGCCCTTCGTGGGGTCTCGCAATTGTAGTAGCGGTGCTGGTGGTCATGGTGCTAATGGTGGTAGTAGTAGTAGTAGTAGTAGTAGTAGTAGTAGTAGTAGTAGTAGTAGTAGTAGTAGTAGTAGTAGTAGTAGTAGTAGTAGTAGTAGTAGTAGTAGTAGTAGTAGTAGTAGTAGTAGTAGTAGTAGTAGTAGTAGTAGTAGTAGTAGTAGTAGTAGTAGTAGTGTAGTAGTAGTAGTAGTAGTAGTAGTAGTAGTAGTAGTAGTAGTCGTAGTAGTAGTAGTAGTCAGTAGTAGTAGTAGTAGTAGTAGTAGTAGTAGTAGTAGTAGTAGTCGTAGTAGTAGTAGTAGTTGTAGTGTAGTAGTAGTAGTAGTAGTCGTAGTAGTAGTAGTAGTAGTAGTAGTAGTAGTAGTAGTAGTAGTAGTAGTAGTAGTTAGTAGTTAGTAGTAGTAGTAGTAGTAGTAGTAGTAGTATAGTAGTAGTAGTAGTAGTAGTAGTAGTAGAAAAGCAGTAGTAGTAGTAGTAGTAGTAGTAGTAGTGTAGTAGTAGTAGTATAGTAGTAGAAGTAGTAGTAGTAGTAGTAGTAGTAATAGTAGTAGTTAGTAGTAGTAGTAGTAGTAGTAGTGGTAGTAGTAGTTAGTAGTAGTAGGTTTAGTAGTAGTAGTAGTAGTAGTAGTAGTAGTAGTAGTAGTAGTAGTAGTAGTAGTAGTAGTGTACTAGTAGTAGTAGTAGTCGTAGTAGTAGTAGTAGTAGTAGTAGTAGTAGTAGTAGTCGTAGTAGTAGTAGTAGTAGTCGTAGTCGTAGTCGTAGTAGTAGTAGTCGTAGTCGTAGTAGTAGTAGTAGTAGTAGTAGTAGTAGTAGTAGTAGTAGTAGTAGTAGTAGTAGAAGTAATAGAAGTCGTAGTAATAGTCGTAATCGAAAGAGTAATAGTAGTAGTAGTCCCCCCAAGGCTCTGGGGAGCCTGTGGGCGGGGGGGCTACTGCTGCCCTCAAACCGCGGGTGGCAGCCGCCCTTCCTTTCCTCGCGCCCTCACTGTTACGCGCACTCTTCCTTGCCCTGAAGGGACGTCCTGGGGTGGCGGCGGCCGCTGGCGGCGCCGCGGACGCAGGTGCAGGGGCTCGAGTGGCTAGGAGTAACGCCGCGGCGGCCCGAGGTGAAGGCGGAGGCAGCGGAGGTGCCGGGGCCGCCCCGTGCGCCTCCGCTGCTGCGCGCGCGTCGGCCGACGCGAACGCTGTAGACATCCCAGTGGACGGCAACATCGACATCCACATGCGGGACAGCGAAAGCCAACCGGCACAGCGGCGGCGTCGCACGACGGGAGGACGGATCACTCGCTGGTGCGTCAGCGCCCAGGCGGCTCGCGGCAAGAAGGCCCGCTGCACCCGCTGCATGGGAGGCTTCGAGGCGGGCGGATGGCGCGTGGCAGGCGCCGTGACGCGCCCCGTGGGCTGTCAGGCTCACGCGGGCAAGAAGTGGTTCCACACGGCCTACGTTGATGGCCCCCTACCACCAGCGACGGCGAGGGTGGGCTTCACGCAGCTCCCTGAGGGTGACAGGGAACGCCTCACGGCAGCCCTGGAGGCCCGAGGTGGCCCCATATTGCCCCTGCTGGGAACGGTTGAAGGCCAGGCACCCACTCCTCCCTCCCAGGGAGATGGCGCGGCAGGGAGCGCTGGGGCCGCCCCGAGGCTCCCTGCCGCCGCCGCGCCAGGGGCGTATGGCCCAGGCTCGCGAGGGACCCCCCTTGTGGCAGCCGAGGCAGCGGCACCGTCCACGGCAGACATCTTGCAGCCGCCACTCGACGCCCCTGCGGATGCGGACGATGACGGGGGACTTGAAGCAGGCGTCTACGACGACTACCTGGACGATCAGGTGACGGACGAGGACGCGTACCACGAGATTGGCTTCGTCAATCTGGACTGGTGGGGCGCCATCGGGTGGGGCCGCATCCTGCTACAGGGCGCGCCCACCACGGCCATGATCCCCGACTGCATGGCTGCCGCCGTCAGCCACGTGAAGGTGCGGCTGTGCTTGGCGATCGAGCAGGCCCGCCAGGGCAACGATGATCAGGCGTCGCGCACGCTGACGCGGCTGTGGAAGGTGTTCTTATCGTTGGATGGGTTGCTGTTCAGTGAAAATGCGACCCCGACTCCGACGACACGGCGAGAGCGTCTCCAGGAGCGTTTGCAGTGGATTCAGGA
Source organism: Prorocentrum cordatum (assembly GCA_963575745.1). Taxonomy (NCBI): domain Eukaryota; class Dinophyceae; order Prorocentrales; family Prorocentraceae; genus Prorocentrum; species Prorocentrum cordatum. The sequence continues at coordinate 189,003 of CAUYUJ010014971.1, forward strand.
CGGCCAATGGGATGGCGCCTGGCTCTCCATGGAGGACCAGACGCGCACCGCGGTCACCGCGAAGGGCCGCGAGGATCACGTCGCGGCCCGCGTTCGCCGTGTCACCGAGCTGGCACGAGCTGGCGAGATGTCTCGGGCGGCAGCGGCAGTGTGGCCCCAGGGTGACATGGCGGATGCAGCGGCGGTGGTGAGGAAGTTCAGCACCACCCAGCAGCCTGCGGCGCCTCGCCCAGGCGAATGGGGCCCTCCCCCTGGCACTGGGGCCGCCCCGCATGGGCCAGGGGGGGGGCCCGCAGTGGCGGGAGCCGATGTGGCGATGCCGCCAGCCACGCCCCCTCACGAGCTCGACGGTGCGGCAGAGCTCCACCACCGTGTTGCCAACCACCTCAAGCGTCAGTTTGGCCGCTTCCCCCGCCGCAGCGGAGCGGAGCCTGGAGGAGGACGCTACGAGCACTGGGCCCCGCTCAAGCACGACGAGGACGGGGCGGAGGCGGTGGCCAACACGCTGGCGCGCCTGGCCATCGGCGACCTTCCTCCCGAGGCCCTCGCCGCCTTGACGGCGGCGCGCCTCGCAGGCATCCCCAAGGCAACCCCTGGGGACGTGCGAGTCCTGGGCTGTGGGAATGTCACCCGCCGTATGGTGGGCCGCAGCGCTGCCAAGGTCCACCACAAAGACATGCGGGCGGCGGTGGGGGATCAACAGTTTGGCCTGGCCAAGGACGGATGCGGTGCCCTCCATCGACGTCTATGCACGATGGCCAACTCGAGCCCAGGCAAGTGGGTGGTGGCGGTGGACCTCGGGGATGCGTTCAGCAACATCCCCCGCGACCCAGTGAAGGAGGCCGTGCGCACCAAGGTGCCCGCTCTGGCGCCGCTGGCGGAGGCCTGGCTCTCTGCTCGCACACGCCATGTGGCGGGGGGTGGGTCCCAACCCGCCCAGCTGGTCGACCAGATCCGTGGCCTCGACCAGGGCTGCCCGATGAGTCCAAGCTTTTACGCGGTCGGCACCGCGGATGTTCTCAGCATCGGTCGCATGGCCGCGCGTGCGGTGGACATTGAAGGGGACTGCCTGGCGTTCTTGGACGACGCGTACTTCGTGGGCACCGCGGCTGCTGTGTTCCGCGGCTTGGATGCCTGGCGAGCCCGCATCGAAGCCCACGGGATGAAGCTGAAGATGTCCAAGACCCAGATCTGGTCCCCAGATCCCCACGCTGTCCTGCCGCCGGAGTTTGCGGAATTTGCGGAGTACGCCCAGTACCGCGTCCAGAAGCTCAAGGCGGTGGGCTCTGCTCTGGCCTACACAAACCACGACGTGGACGCCGACTGGAGGGACGTCCCGCTCACGGACTTTGCCGTCCCGGAGGACCTCGACGAGGGTGGCCTCGCGCCGGCTGGCGGTGCCGGGGCCGCCCCGGGTGCCGCCACGCCACTCCCCTGCGGTGAGGCCTTCCTCCAGAAGCAGGACCGCTACTTCCGAGAGCTCCTGACGCTCCGCACGCATGGGCTTTCGGCCTTTGACGCCTTCCAGTTGATGCGGATTTGGTCGAGGGGCGCCTGCGTCCACATCCAGCGGGCGCTCCCGTTCGCGGCGGCGTGGGGCCGCAGGGTGGATGACGGAATGGTCGCCTTCGTCAACGCCCTTCTGGGGGTCACGGCCGCCCCCCGTGAGCAGATCTTCGTGAAGGTCAGCGACGGAGGTCTGGGCTGTGGCAGCGCCGAACAGCGCGGTCCCGCTGCCCTCCTGGCGTCCTGGGAAGCCGGGATCCACGCGGCTGCCCAGGAGCTCCGAGAGACGACAACGATCGGCTTCTTTCGGCGGTGGCCGGGCCTTGGCCGTGCCCTCTCGGCAGCGGGCGAGGAGCAGGGACGGCTGGCAGGAGGCCGTCGCCCCCAGAGTGACCGTTGGCAGGGCCTTCTGGAAGGGCGGAAGGGCAAGGACCAGAAGACGTACACCCAGCACGTACGGGACCACGCCACCAAGACGTTCTTGGCCGCGCTGCTGGCGACGGCGGCGGCGGCGGTGCATAGTGCCTCGGGCAGCTCAGCGGGCGCCTGGTTGGATAACTTCGAGGGGGTCTCGCCCCTCGCCGACCACGCGTTCTGCATTGCGGCCAAGAGGCGCATGCATCTGCCGCTGCTGCAGTCCGAGTGCACGTGCCAGAACAGACCGGCAGCGCCCACTCGCGCGATGGCGCAGGTCGGCCCGGCGCGCGGTCGCACGGTGGACGTCCGTGGCGCTCATGCGCTCAACTGTCCCAGGGGAGGTGGCCCGATGCGCCGCCACAGCGCCATCCGAGATGCCGTGGCGCTCTGGTTGCGCGGGGTGGGCCACCACGCCCTAGTGGAGCAGGTCATCCCAGAGTGGCACACGGAAGAACAGGGCGCGGCCACATTGGACGTCGTTTACCATCGAGGTATCCATGGCCGAGTATGTCTCGACATCAGCTTGGTGGACGAGGTCGCCGTGGCCCAGACGGGACGGCCGCATCAGGCACCCCTGCAGCCCAGAGAGAAAGTGAAGCACCGTAGGTACACATTTTCTGGCCTGGTGCCCTTTGTTCTCGATGTCAACGGCCGCTGGGGTGCAGAGGCGGAGACGTGGCTGCGCCGTGCCGCTGGGGAATTGCCCGAGGCCGCACGGCCCGCAACGCGCTCATCCCTGCGCTCGGCAGTGGCCAACGCCCTGCAGGGCCAAATCGCTGAGCAGGTCGCCCTGGCGACGGAGGACGTAGTCGGGCTGGATGCCGGGGCCGCCCCGAGCGTCGGGTCTTGACTAGATGTGGCTCCCTCCCATTTGCGTGCGCCCCCTGACCATCCCCTTCCTCCTCGCCTTCCTGCTGCCCTGATCAGTCGTAAAAAGTTAGTCACATCTGCTGTGTGCGCGGTACTGTTCAGTTCCCTTGTAGTGTGCATGATGCGCTCTTGCTTTGTCATGTCGTTGTGCAGCCACCCTGCCTTGTGCGCGTCGTGCTCCCGCCATGCCACATTCGTTGTGCTCTTAGTCACTGTCTTGGGCTGCTCTCTCAACCCACCCGTGCTGAGCCTTCCTACCGCCAGCAGCACCTGTTCGAGACCACTGGTTAAAGAGGCGTCAAGAGGCGTTCAAGATCGGGGTCGCCCCGCGGGTCCTGGGACACTCGGCGGCCCGCCGTCCGCTTTGTCGCCCGCCCGCGACGTGGTTTCCTCGCCCCCCTTTCCCCTCTCCTGCCCGTCCAGGGTCCCGAACGGGGGTCAGGCCGTTTTCCGCCTGCACAAGGATCGGTCCCCACGCACCTGGAGCCGTTGGTTTCAGCCTTTAGTCTTCATGTTTTACCTTTGCCCCGCCTTGGCAGTCGGCCGCCCCATTTTGGTTCGGTGCACAGCAGCCTCTCCCCCTCCCCTCTATTCCTCGGCAGCTGTTTGGCTCGTGAGGTCTTGTCTCGCACAATCTCTCGAGCTGCGTCTCCCGTGCCATCCTTCCGACCAAGCGATGGCGCCCAAGTTCTCGAAGCCCGCGCCGATGCCATGGCCTGCTAAGACGCACGCCGACTCGCCCAGTCACGATGCGGCGCCTCTTCGCGAGGCGTTGGCGGCGAAGGCTAAGGCGAAGGCTGAGGCACGCGCGAAGGCCAGCGGTGCTACCGCGGCCGACGCGCCCACTTCCAAAGCGGGGCCTGTGCAGCGCCCTGGCCAGCAGGTGAGCGTGTCGGAGAGCGAAGATGAGGGGTTCGACGTGATGTCTGAGGCGGCGACCTTTCGGATGGCGCCGACACTGCCCACGGGATCAGTGACGCCTGCCGAGGACGCCGACGGAGGCGGCGGTACGGGGGCCGCCCCCAGTGCCGCCGCCTCCGAAGGCGCCTCGGACGGAGGCCCCACGGCGACGGCCGAGGCGCCTGCTGAGGCCTCAGCGATGCCCACGTCGGCGGTGGTGCCAGTGACGAGGGCCGCCTTGGCAGCGGCAGCCGCCTACGCTAACTTCACCACGGAGCAGCGCCGTGGGTTGGACGCGATCACCCTCGCGCTCCACAACCTCCAGCTGCGGGAACAGGCCGTGGGCGGCCGTGGCGGCCGAGGTGCGCGCAGCGACGCCGACGGCGGCCGCTCCGTGGACGACGAGACCGCCAGTGAGGCCCCGAGTGCTGCGACCACGGGCGCCCTCAGCGGCCATGGAGGCAAACGCCACCGCCGACGCAGCAACAAGGCCGTATACGGCCAGGCCCCCCCACCGAGCGGCGGCACACCTGCCGCGCTCGAGGACGCCGAGATGATGGCGGAGGAGGACTACGCCGAAGCGGGCTACGTCCACTGCATGGGTGCGTACTGGGTCCCGCCGCAGCGCCTGGGATGGTGTCGGGTGCGCACAGAGCTGGACGACTGGAAGATCATTATGGTGGAGTCCGTGGACGAGCTCAGTTGTGGTGAGATGCGCCGCTACGCTGAGGCTTCAGAGCGCAACCAGAAATACCCCGCGCTGCGGAGGGGCACACAGGGGCAATACAAGCTGTACACGTGCTCGCGCTGCGTGGCGACGACGCAGAACATCACCGAGCAGGAGGCCGTGACGCGCGCAGCGCACCTGAACAAGGGTGCAGGCTCCATCGACCACGCCGCCAAGCGAGTGGCGAAGTTCCGTACGATCTTCGACCGCATCAAGGAGGGCATGGACGTGCTGGTGGGGTTCGCGCTCTCCGAGGAAGGCTTGCTCGCCCTGCGGAGATCATCGGAGGGTGTAGGGGTGGGCATCGATCCCGAGAGCACGGGCGCCCCCACAGCCACGGAAACGGTGGCGGAGGGTCGGTCGTCCGATGGCGATGGAGGTGGGGGTGGTGCCGGGGCCGCCCCGTGCGCCACCCCCACCCCTCGAGGATGGACCCCCCCGTGGCGAGGAGAGCGACCCCCAGCCCGACAACGATGCTGAGGACCAGGAGCGCCAGCTGACCGACGTCAAGACCGTGGAGGAGGTCACGGACATCGAGCCCCTGCCGCGGCTCGGCCTCTCCAAGAAATCGCTGAAGCGTATGGCGCGGGCCTATGGCGTCCTCAAATTCGAGACCATGCGCGCCCGCATGCTGGGAGGCCTGGGGCCCATCCTGGAGAAGAAGGAGGACATGGTGAGGGGCGCAGAGGCGCAGGACGGGGCCCAGAAGTGGCTCGACGCGCTGAATGAGGAGGCAGAGGATGATGTGGGAAGACTGAAGAAGGGCCTCCTGGAAGCCTCGGGGGTCGCGGACGCACACCTGGGACACAAGCGTGCCTGGAAGGAGGAGTGCCAGGGCAACGCCGCGGCGCAGGAGGCCCACCGACGCATGGGCGACTACACGGACCAGTTCTACCGTGGCAAGGGCTTCACGTTCAACATGTACTACAAGTGCTCGGCCAACAAGACCTGGGACAATCCCAAGGGATGCTGCTCGGTGATCCGATCGGATCGCTGGACGCAGCTGCTCACCTGCGCGCAGGAGGCGGCGGGGGAGACGGGGCCTGGTGCTGCCACTGTGGTGCGCGCTACTCGACCTCCTACGGCGACTGCATCGAGTTGATAGAGGAAGAGTTGCACCCGCCACGTGCGTACTACATGCGCGCGGAACACACCGAGGAGGACATCCGCGACTTGAAGGCCCTGCTGCGCAACGACAAGCTCAAGAAGGAGGAGATGCCGGTGTTCAGCGCTGTGGACCTCCTGCAGTACCTGCCCAAGGTCGAGCCGCTGGCGGCGGGCGCCGTCTTCATGCGCTACGCTCCACACCAGCCGCAGTGGGAGGGCCACTACGTGCTAATGGAGGGGCTCTCCTGGGAGAGCCTGACCGAGTTCAAGTGGACCGACCTCTACGCGCAGGTCGCCTGGGGACTGAGCGACCCAAAGTGGGCGGACCACAGCAAGAAGACGCGGAATAAGGCCAAGAGGGGGCGCCTGGAGATGGCGCACAGGGAGCTGGCGCTCTACGAGCGCCGCCACAACCTGCGGGAGGGCAGCCTCACGGGCGGCGGGGGTGGTACAGGGGTCGCCCCGCGTGCCGCCCCCGTCCGCACCGCTAGCGCCCCTCCAGCGGGTGGGGCCCGCGGCAGCCAGGGCCCGCCACCGCCGCCTGTCGGGGCCCCGCCAGCGGCCATCATGGGCCCCGCCGCCGACGACGGGCCCGCTCCCGCAGCAGATCCCAAATGTTGCAGCCCTGAACGTGGTCCTCGGCGAAGATCTCGAGCGCCAGATCTTTGGACCCTCAGGGCAGGCGGGCGGCAGTGGCGACCTCGGGGGAGAAGTGCAAGCGCCGCCGTCGCAGGTCTTTGCAGCCATTGCGCAGGGGGCAGGCCAGCCCGCCTGAATGATGAAACCCAGCAGGCCCACAGCATCGGATACTTCTATGCCCTCGGGGAGGCTACGTGAGTCCATGCCAAGGCCTCGTGCCTGCCACCCTCAGAGGTGCTGAACCTGTAGGTCTGCTTACGGCCCAGCTGCAGCAACGCCGCCTCGCCCGCGAGTGCGGCGTGCCCACAGTGGCACCCCCCTCGCGCCGCAGCACCTGTTGCTTTAGCTTCCGCTCTGTGCGCCAAGCCACTCTGGCCTGCCAATTGGCTTGCCATCTTGGCCTCCTCTCACGCCCACTTGCGCTCGTGAGCCTCGCTGGCGGTGCTGGGGTCGCCCCGCGTGCTGCCGCGACGCCGCTGGGCGCCTAGCCATTTCGGCTTGCCATCCTGGCCTCCTCTCGCGCCTTCCTGCGCTAGTTGGCCTCGATGGCGGTACCGGGGTCGCCCCGTGCGCTGCCGCGCCGCCGCCGACGCTTCACTTTGGGCCGTGAGGACCAGCTGCCCTCGGATAAGCGCCCGCCGCTGCACGCACGGCAGACCCGCCCTTTCACCCAGAAAAGGTGCCCGCTACATACTGGCAATGAGGCAGCCACAAGGACGCTCTTCCCATGGTGGTTGAGCCGTGGTGATGTGGTGCACGAGACCGCCAGTAGTAGTAGTAGTAGTAGTAGTAGTAGTAGTAGCAGCAGCAGTAGTAGTAGTAGTAGTAGTAGTAGCAGTAGCAGTAGTAGTAGTAGTAGTAGTAGTAGTAGTAGTAGTAGTAGTCGTAGTAGTAGTAGTAGTAGTAGTAGTAGTAGTAGTAGTAGTAGTAGTAGTAGTAGTAGTAGTAGTAGTAGTAGTAGTAGTCGTAATCGAAGGGGTAATAGTAGTAGTAGTAGTAGTAGTAGTAGTAGTAGTAGTAGTAGTAGTAGTACGAGTAGTAGTAGTAGTAGTAGTAGTAGTAGTAGTAGTGGTCGTAGTGGTGGTAGTAGTGGTAGTAGTACTAGTAGTAGACGTATTAGTATTAATATTCGTAGAAGTAATGATAATAATGCTAGCAGTTGTAGTGGTCGTCGTCGTCGGCGTCGTCGTCGGCGTCGTCGTCGGAGTCGTAGTAGTAGTAGTAGTAGTAGTAGTAGTAGTAGTAGTAGTAGTAGTAGTAGTGATAGTAGTAGAAATACTAATAGTAGTAGTAGTAGTAGTAGTAGTAGTAGTAGTAAAAGCAGTCGTAGTAGAAGTAGCTGTAGTAGTAGTAGTAGTAGTAGAAATAATAGTCGTAGTAGTAGTCGTAATCGAAAGAGTAATAGTAGTAGTAGTAGTAGTAGTAGTAGTAGTCGTAGTAGTAGTAGTAGTAGTAGTAGTAGTAGTAGTAGTAGTGGTCGCAGTAGTGGTAGTAGTACTAGTTGTAGACGTCTTATTATTAGTATTAGTGGTAGTAGTCAAACAATAATAGTAGCAGTTGTAGTCGCAGTCGTCGGCGTCGTCGTCGTAGTCGTAACCGTAATCGTAGTAGTAGTAGTAGTAGTAGTAGTAGTAGTAGTAGTAATAGGAATAGAAATACTAGTAGTAGTAGTCGTCGTAGTCGTAGTCGTATTAGTAGCAATCGTAGTAGTAGTAGTAGTAGTAGTAGTAAAAAATAATAGTCGTAGTCGTAGGAATAATAATAGTGGTACGGGTAAGAATAATAATAATCGGGATTGTCGCAGAATAGTCACAGTAGTCGTGCTAATACTAGTAGTCGTATCAGTCGTAATAGTGATAGTAATCGTGGTAGCAGTAGTGACACTAGTCGTAGGAGTAGGTAGGTAGGTAGGTCGGTAGGTAGGTAGGTAGGTAGGTAGGTAGGTAGTAGCAGAAGAAATAAAAACAGGAGTAGTCGTAGTAGTTGTATTCATAGTAGTAGTAGTAGTAGTAGTAGTAGTAGTAGTAGTAGTAGTAGTAGTAGTCGTAATAGGAGTAGTAGTAGTAGTAGTAGTCGTCGTACTAGTAGTAGTAGTAGTAATAGTAGTAGTAGTAGTAGTAGTAGTAGTAGTAGTAGTAGTAGTAGTAGTAGTAGTCGTACTAGTAGTAGCAGTGGTAGTAATAGTAATGGTACTGGTATTAGCCATAGGAAAAAAAAAAGTACGAGTAAATCGCAGAAGTAGTACTAGTATTGGTCGCCGAAGAACTCGTAGTAAACGGATTCGTAGTCGTACTCGTAATCGTAGTCGTAGTAATATTTCCCAACCATCCTGTGGTGTTGGGTCCTCGTTTTGAAGAGACGGTGCCCCGCGTTCTCCCTCCTTCCTTCCTCCCGCTGCCTCCTCCCCCCTCCCATCATCATCATCATCAACACCCATTTCGGCACACCCCTCACACGTTTCGTGGCTCCATAGGGAGCTCCACCGAAGGCCCCAGTGCCCGCGGCCGCATGCGTCCCCCACACCCATTTCGGCACACCCCTCACACGTTTCGTGGCTCCATAGGGAGCTCCACCGAAGGCCCCAGTGCCCGCGGCCGCATGCGTCCCCCACACCCATTTCGGCACACCCCTCACACGTTTCGTGGCTCCATAGGGAGCTCCACCGAAGGCCCCAGTGCCCGCGGCCGCATGCGTCCCCGGCACACCCCTCACAATTTCGGCACACCCCTCACACGTTTCGTGGCTCCATAGGGAGCTCCACCGAAGGCCCCAGTGCCCGCGGCCGCATGCGTCCCCCACACCCATTTCGGCACACCCCTCACACGTTTCGTGGCTCCATAGGGAGCTCCACCGAAGGCCCCAGTGCCCGCGGCCGCATGCGTCCCCCACACCCATTTCGGCACACCCCTCACACGTTTCGTGGCTCCATAGGGAGCTCCACCGAAGGCCCCAGTGCCCGCGGCCGCATGCGTCCCCCACACCCATTTCGGCACACCCCTCACACGTTTCGTGGCTCCATAGGGAGCTCCACCGAAGGCCCCAGTGCCCGCGGCCGCATGCGTCCCCACACCCATTTCGGCACACCCCTCACACGTTTCGTGGCTCCATAGGGAGCTCCACCGAAGGCCCCAGTGCCCGCGGCCGCATGCGTCCCCACACCCATTTCGGCACACCCCTCACACGTTTCGTGGCTCCATAGGGAGCTCCACCGAAGGCCCCAGTGCCCGCGCCGCATGCGTCCCCACACCCATTTCGGCACACCCCTCACACGTTTCGTGGCTCCATGGGGAGCTCCACCGAAGGCCCCAGTGCCCGCGCCGCATGCGTCCCCCCACCCATTTCGGCACACCCCTCACACGTTTCGTGGCTCCATAGGGAGCTCCACCGAAGGCCCCAGTGCCCGCGGCCGCATGCGTCCCCACACCCATTTCGGCACACCCCTCACACGTTTCGTGGCTCCATAGGGAGCTCCACCGAAGGCCCCAGTGCCCGCGGCCGCATGCGTCCCCCACACCCATTTCGGCACACCCCTCACACGTTTCGTGGCTCCATAGGGAGCTCCACCGAAGGCCCCAGTGCCCGCGGCCGCATGCGTCCCCCACACCCATTTCGGCACACCCCTCACACGTTTCGTGGCTCCATAGGGAGCTCCACCGAAGGCCCCAGTGCCCGCGGCCGCATGCGTCCCCCACACCCATTTCGGCACACCCCTCACACGTTTCGTGGCTCCATAGGGAGCTCCACCGAAGGCCCCAGTGCCCGCCGCCCGCATGCGTCACCCCCACCCATTTCGGCACACCCCCCGCATTTCTCGCACGGCAGGGTCATCACCACGGTGGCGTGCCAGGGACGCACCGTGCGCGAAGGCGACGGGGCGGGGGAACGGCGCTCCGGGGGCGGTCAGACCTCCGGGGCGCGAGCAGTCCGCGGCCAGACCATCTCTCGGTCCTGTGGACTCTCGCCCTGGGCCGTCGGCTGCCCGGCGCGCTGCTCCCTCGGTCGACGTCGCCCAGGCGTGATCCTGGATTGCGGCCGCCACGAGGTAGGGAACGGCAAGAAGGAGGACGACGACTGGTGGCTGGAGCTCTACGTGCTGCTCTCGCGCGCCACGCGCCACGAGGACCTCCTGCTCGCGCGGGCGCCGCGCATCGAGTTCTTCCTGGCAGGGCCGCCGCAGGGCTTGCGGAAGCAGCTGGAGCAGTTTGCGGCGCGCACGAAGCGGTGCAGGAGGGAAGCGACGGCCCTCGCCAGGGAGCTCGGCTTCACCGAGTTCATCCGCGAGGCCTGACCTGAGGAGCGTCTCCCCCGAGCCGCGCCTTCTCTCGACTGCCCGACTAATTGTTTGGCCTCGCGCCGCGGACGACCCGCGCGCGTCGCTGGGACCCTCTCGGGGCGACCAGCGCGCGTCGCGGGAACTCCGTGCTGCGGGGGGCCCGGCGCCTCGTTCGCCCGTCGTCGCTCTGCCCAGCGGTCAGAGACTGGCCCGCTATCAGCCAGCCAGTTAGCTAGTCAGCTCTCTCTGCTTCGCGCAGCGGACGATCCGCGCGCGTCGCTGGGACCCCGCCCGGGGCGACCAGCGCGCGTCGCGGGGGCTCCGCGCTGCGCTGCGCCCGCAGCCTTGGATTTTGGAGTGCGCGGGCAAAGAGGAAGGAAAAGAAGAGCCGAAAGCGGGCGCGATCCTCGCAAGAGGCGTGCCGACATGGGCGTCGCGACGTGCGGACGCTGCCGTCGGGGTTCCCGCGGAAGCTGCCTGCGGCGGCCACGCCCAGTGTCACGTGTGTTCGGACAGGCATGCTCGACACTTACACTAGGCGGTTCCATGATCGCATTCATGCAAATATATTCACTCGCGCGCAGACCCATTCATACTCAGATTCCCTCGCGCTCTGACTCACCCGCGTTCTTTCTCTCGCAATCAGATCAATCGTATTCCTTTGCGTTGTGTACCCCGCCACATTTCGGCACACCCCTCATGCGGTTCGTGGCCCCATAGGGGGCGCCACCGAAGAAGATACTCCCAATTGCGATACTCACAACTGCATATAGTTGGGTCCTTCGCCCGGATAATTGTTTTAATGTCGTACTAGTAGTAGTAGTAGTAGTAGTAGTAGTTGTAATACTAATCGTAATAATACTAATCGTACTAGTATTCGTAGTAGTAGTAGCAGTAATAGTAGTAGTAGTCGTCGTAGTATAAATAGTAGTAGTAGTAGTAGTAGTCGTAATCGTAGCAGTTCTAGTAGTAGTAGTAGTAGTGGTGGTCGTAGAAGAGTACTGGTAATACGACCGGTGGTAATACGAATAATAATGATAATAATAACAATAGCAGTAGTCGTATTTGTAGTCGCAATAATCGTAGTAGTTCTAGTAGTAGTAGTAGTAGTAGTAGTAGTAGTAGTAGTAACAGTAGTAGCAATACTATTAGTAGTAGTAGTAGAAGTAGTAGTAGTAGTGATGGTAGTGCTAGTGGTTGTAATATAAAAAAGAAGGAATAATAGTCGCAGCCGTAGTCGTAGTCGTAAAAAAAAACACAGTAGTAGTAGTAGTAGTAGTAGTAGTAGTAGTAGTAGTAGTAGTAGTAGAACTAAAAGTCGTAGTAGTAGTAGTAGTAGTAGTAGTAGTAGTAGTAGTCGTCGTCGTAGTCGTAGTAGTAGTAGTAGCCGTAGCCGTAGTCGTAGTAGTAGTAGTGGTAGTAGTGGTGGTAGCAGGTGTAGTAGTAGTAGTAGTAGCAGTCGTCGTAGAAGAAATAGTACTAGTTGTACGAGCACGGCTGGAAGTCGTAGTCTTAATCGTAATAACAATCATCGCCGTCGTAGTAGTAGTCGTAGAAGTAGTGTAGCAGCAGTCGTAGTAGTAGTAGTAGTAGTAGTAGTAGTAGTAGTAGTACTAGTACTACTAGTAATACTAGTAGTATTGGTAGAAGTAGTAGTAGTAGTGATAGTAGTGGTAGTAGTTGTAGTTGTAGAAGTAATAGGAATAGTAATGACAATAGTAGTAGTATCATACTAGCATTGTGAACCGTAGAGTTAGTAACACAAGTCATAGCAGTAGTCGTAGTAGTCGAAATAGTGATGTAGTCGTAGTAGAAATACTAGTGGTAGTGGTAAAAGTAGTGGTAGTAGTGGTAGTAGTAATGTAGTGTTGTGGTAGTAGTAGTAATAGTAGTAGTCGTAGTAGTAGTAGTAGTAGTAGTAGTAGTAGTAGTAGTAGTAGTAGTAGTAGTAGTGGTAGTAGTAGTAGAAGTCGTAGTAGTAGTGGTAGTAGTCGTAGTAGTAGTCGTGGTAGTAGTGGTAGTAGTGGTAGTAATGGTAGTAGAAGTAGTAGTGGTAGTAGTAGTAATAATGGTAGTAGTAGTGGTAGTAGTGGTAGTAGTAGTAGTAGTAGTAGTAGTCGTAGTAGTAACAGTAGTGTAGTCGTAATAGTAGTGGTAGTAGTAGTCGTAATCGTAGTCTAATAGTTGTAGTCGTCGTCGTAGCAGTAATAAAATTAATGCCAAGAAATGGATTTGTCGTAGTCGTCGCACTAATTAGCAATAACATTAGAAGTAGTATGAGTAGTAACAATTGTAGTTGTCGTAGTAGTAGTAGTAGTAGTAGTAGTAGTAGTAGTACCAATAGTAGTAGTAGAAGTAGTAGTAGTAGTAGTAGTAGTAGTAGTAGTAGTAGTAGTAGTAATAGTAAAAGTAGTAGTAGTAGTCGTAGTAGTAGTAGTAGTAGTAGTAGTAGTAGTAGTCGTAGTCGTAGTCGTAGTGGTGGTAGTGGTCGTGGTAGTGGTGGTAGTAGTAGTAGCAGTAGTAGTAGTAGTGGTAGTAGCAGTAGTAATAGTAATAGAAATAATGATCGTAATAGTGCGAACGATACTGGTAGTCGTGGAAGTCTCAATAGCGGTATTAGTAGTCGCAGTAGCAATAGTAGGAATCGTAGAATGTGCGTTGTCAATTACAATGTCTTTTTCCGGGCCCTGGTCGCCGGCCCCCCCCCCCCGCCTTCCCATGCGTAGGTTGGGGGGGGGGGGGGCGGGGCGGGAGCGGTGCAAAGTGAGGTGCGGCCGCCCTAAGGATAGCGCGTTATTTTTGCGCCATCCGCTCAAGTTCTTCGGCTCGAGCATGATCGCGGGGAGCCCCGCGACCGAGCCCGAGGTTTTCTTCGTCAGCTCTCCGCGCGGCAGCGCCTCTGGCCATTCGAGCTGCTCGACTGGCTCCTCGCGGGAGCTGATCGAGCGCGGCTCTTGCTGCGTAGGCTGCGCGCTCGACCTGCGGGGCTGCGCGCTGGCGGGCGCCCGCGGGGCGGCGCGTCTCGGTTGCGGCTGGCTCGGGCTGCTGCCCCGGTCGCTCTTCGCCCTGGCGAGCGGCCCGATCGTGGACCAGGAGGGGGAGGGGTGGGCGGGCGCGATCGCGGCTCAGATGCCAATGGGGCCCTGGTCGCGCAGGCTCTATCGCCGGACGGCGACCGACGGAGTCGAGGTGCAGCCGGCGAGGCGGACGACCGGCATCATCTGGGCGGTCCTCGCCCCCGACCTGGGGACCTGGCTGACCCGCATCACCGCGAAGACATCCATCTTCGCGAGCCCAGTGGCGGGGATTCGCTGGAGGCCCGTGCCACCGTTGTGCGCGTCCCAGCGCGACGCCTACCTCCAGCGGGCGACGGAAGGGGGTGCGTGCGGGGACGGTCGCGACTCTCTCGCTCCACCGTCCGGGTCGTGCTGGCCAGCAGGCAATCGCTGTGGGCGTGCTGTGCGCTCTGTTCAGCTCGGGGGCGTCTTCTCTCAAGACTTTGAGGTGGTCTTTGAAGAGTCCGAGGCGATTCCCGGGTGTGTTCGCCTTGTTTGCGTTTTACGAAGCGCTGGCTCTGCTTGGGGTGATCGAGTACATGAAGGAGGCGCGGGTGGCTCTGCCTTCGTGGAGAGCTCGGACGTCGTGCACGAGTGGCTCTGCAACCTAGTGGAGTGGAAGGAGTGGGCTCAGAAGCTGATGCCCCTGCAGCGGCGCCTGGCCAAGATCGTCGCGATGGTGTTCCTCGCGGGCAGGGCGGCGCGCGAGCGGTCCGACCACGCGGCGTGGACGCATCCGTCGGTCACTTTTTTACCAGCGCAGACGGAGCCCAATGGCACGACGCGACAGACGAGCGACGGACGACAGACGAACGAAAAAGCCGCGGCGCAGAAGAAAGGGGGGGGGGGGGGAAGAGGGGGGGGGCAGGCAGGGGGCGCCCGCGCCGGCGCAGCCCCGCACTCACCCGAGGGCGCCGCGGCGGCACCGCCGCGGCCGCGGCCGGCGAGCAACCGCGCCTACCTCCGCCGGTCACGCTTCGCCCAGGCCGCCGCCTCTGCCGCCACCCTCGCAGCCTTCTTCTGCAGGCGCGGCCTTGGTCGCCCAGCTGAGCGATCTCGGAGTCCCAGAAGGCCATGATGGAGGATATCAGCGAGATTAGGACGGCGGAGCAGACCCAGGAGTTGCATCGAGACGTGCCGGAGTCATCCCTCGAGTCGAGGGATAGCGCTGCGGAAGAGGCCAATCGCCAGGTGATCGAGTGCACGATCGCTCGTCTGGACAAGTTTGAGGCCCGCCCGAAGGGGGGGGCTCCAGTCGAGGGGGGTGTCGGAGAGCGGTTAGCTGCTATCGAAGGGTCAGGTGCTGCGTCGTCGGGTGGTGCGACCGTGGGCTCGCCAACCAAGACGTTCGGGCCGATCTCGATGGAGACGCCGGAGAAGAGAGCAGCATCCAGCACTCCAGAGGCGGTGGAGCTGGCCATCGAACGGATGCGGCCCAAGGCTCAGCTGCCGCAGCAGGCGTTCATGGAGCAGTCGGAAGACTATCATGATATCCCCGCCGAGGAGTGGAACAATCAGATGCCCGATGGGGTATCGTCAGCGGATCTCCGCGGAGGTGCTGCCAGATACCTCCTCCCCAGGAAGACGGCGGAGGCGTGGGCTCGGGACTTCGTCTGGGATCGTGGGTTGACAGAGTGCAGCGCGGCTCGAGAGATGATCGCGGCGTTCGCGGCGGTGGGCGCGATGCTGATGGCGGATCGTCGGAAGGGGCTGCTCGATCTGGTGAGCTTCCAGCGGCTGGTGCGCAAGGGGTGCGCCATCGTGCGAGCGCGCCGCAACGCGCAGGGCCGCGACGACTGGGGCCGCCCAAAGGACGCCAAGGGCTGAATGTCCAAGGTGGACTGGGAGGCGGCTCGACGGCTGGATCCTCAGCTGGCGGACGAGAGCGCGATTCGGGCGATGAGTGCCGAGGAGGAGGTGAAGAAGGCCATGGGCCGAGACGCGCAACTGCTTAAGGCGCGGGCCGACCTGGGAGGGGGCTCGGTGGCCCCGCCGCGACGACCAAGGAGCGTCAATTGGGGTCGCTCAGCTTCGCGTTGGCTGGCCCCTGCAGCTGGCGCGGCGATCGTGCACGGCGTCGGCGTCTTTTGTTGCCTCTACTTTTTCTGCTGCAGCTGACGGGCGACATCATCGTCGGCTGCCGCGTGGGCCCGTGCACGACGAATTGGGTTTTCCATGTCTCGGCGGCGCGACGTCCTGTCCGAGGTGGCGTTGTTCTCGCGCCCAGAACGCCCGAGCTCGACGTCTCGTCGGGTATTGTAGCGGGGGATGGAGGAGGTGGAAACCCTTGGGCGGGCCGACCCTTCTCTCTTGGCGCTGCGTAAACTCTTCCGCGGGAGCTTGGGCGACAGTCTCCTGGAGCTGGCTGGGTGCTGGGGGCAAGGGGCGATGCCCGACAACCCGGGCGGGGGCCTCTCTCGGCGGGTGCCTGGGGGGTTCGTCGCCGGCCACCGCCGCCGACGACGCCCGGTCAAGGAGCCGCGATGCTGCGGCTGCGCCCTGCCGCCTCGGCGGCGGGCAGTCAACCCCAGCCCACCTTCAAGCAGAGGTTGGCCGAACTTCGGAGGGGGGGCGCTGGCGGGAGTGCGCGGCTGCCGGACCGGGGCGAGACGTCCCCCGCCCAATGGGATCGGGTCGCTCCACCTCCCCCGGGGGCGAGACCTGTGAGCGCGAGGTCTGCGTCGCCTCGCGCGGCACAGAAGTCGGAGAAGCTTCGGGGCGAGATGCTGAAGGAGGATGGCGACGCCTGCGCGCTGGCGTGCGAGGTGCGCAACCACTGACGTGGACCCACACTTCCGGAAGAAGAAAGAGATGCTGCAGCAATCGCGAAGGATGGCCCTGGCGGGGATGCTGTGTCGCACGCCCGAGAAGGTAGACGAGGTCGGGCTGTTCTGCGCGGTGAAGAAGGCCGAGCTGATCAGCGAAGAGCCGGATGTGACGCTCCGCCTGGCGTTCGACCAGAGGCGCTCCAACGCGCGGTGGCGGGCTCCACCGTGGCGCGCGGTGGGCGGGGTGAGTGCGATGTCGTTCCTGGACGTGTCGGAGGAGATGAAGGAGGGCGGGGTGGCCATGCGCCCTGGCACGGGCGACCTGCCCGACTTCTACTACGCGTTGGAGCTGAGAAAGGAGATCGCCCCCTACTTCGCGCTGCTGGGCGTTTCGGGGGGCGAGCTGGGCGCGGTGCTGCCCGATGGCTCGCGGTTGCCTGGGGGCGGCGCCAACGTCGGGGTGAAGGTGGCTCTTGCGGGTTTCTCGTGGGCGTGCTGGATGGCTCAGACGACGATGGAGGACGTCTTCAACGCGGGGCCGCAGGCTGGGTTGCCGTCGCTGTCGGGGGGTCAGCGTCTCGCCGAGGGCCGTCCTCTGCCCCGGCTCAGCCGGGAAGTGCGAGCGGCTCACTGCGAGTACATCGGCGACTGCGGCATCATCGGGCTGGACTACCCTGCGCGGCTGGACCTGAAGGAGGTTGCGACGGTGGAGGAGATCTGGCTGGGGGCCACGGACCTGGCGATGGCTGCGGGCTTCGAGGTTCCCAAGGATGCATGCTCCTCAGCAGCTCGCATGATCGCGGGCGACTTCGAGGGTGCCCAGTTGGTCCCGAGCCAGGACAAGATGTGGCTCGCAGTCCTCGGCCTCCAGGAGATCCTGACCAGCAAGTGGGAGTTGCCCGACGTGATCGCGCGGATCGTGGGCATCATGTCCTGGGGATTCTTGATCTGCCGGGGGGAGTTATATATTTGTTCGGAGGTCTACTAGTGGTGCGTGGATTTCGCGGTGGGCCCAGCCGCAAGGTGCCGCGGGGTGTGCTGAGATAGCTGGCAGCCGCGGCGGCTGTCGTCCCTCTGATCGCGATCGACCTGGCGATGCCCTGAGACCCCACCGTGATGATGTTCGATGCCAGTCTGCACGGTGGGGCCATCATTGCCACCTCGAGTACGGTGGAGGAGCAGCGTCGAGAAGCTCGGTGCGCTGTGCGAGGAGGCTGGGCGGCGTGGACCGGCATCTCCTCCTCGTGGGTTGCGGATTCCTGGTGCGAGGGCCAGGCTTTCAGGCGCGTGGGCGACGACGTGGAGTTGGGCGCGCGCGCGTTCGAGCGCCGCCCGTGCACGAGTGCTGGGGCGACATCACCCGATGGTGGGCGCTGGCGTGCTGGCGCTGGGAGGGGAGGGGGCGCTTCGACTTGCTGGAGATGCGCGCCGGTGGGACAGCGGCGGGGTATTCAGCTCGCAGTCGGGCGAGCTGGGGGAAGAGGCACTTGCGGATCACGGACTCGGTGGTCTGCCTCGGCGGCTTCAGCAAGGGCAGGTCCGCGAGTCGCCCGATCCTGATCTTCTGCCGCAGGATGGCAGCCTTCGACCTCGGCCGCGGCATGCGCGAGTACTGGAGTTGGGCGTCTTCCGATCTCAACCGCAGCGATGGGCCGAGCAAGGGTATCCCTATCGGCCAGGCCCCGAGGGAGCGGAAGACGGACGAGCAGGCATTGCCAGAGGAGGTGGCGCTGAAGATCGAGGCGCTGGCCGACATCGCGGAGTTGGACCCATTCCAGCCGCTCAGGATGGGGGCCTCGGCCCCGGTGAAGGCGCGGCGCTTCGTCCACCTCCGCAGCGGGCGCGCGCGGGCTGGGGGCCTGAAGGTCTGGCTGCTCAGGATCGCGGCGTTGCGGGGCTACCTGCGGCTCTGCGCCGACGTGGACATCGTGTTCGGGGCGAAGTTCGACCTGACAGAGCAGGTCGACGTGAGGGGGCTGGAGCTGCTGGCGGAAACGGAGACCGACGGCGGGCATTCTGGTCCCTCTCGTTTTACCTGGTCGCGGGTGCAATTCCAGCCTCGAGGCCCCCCGCCGCTTCGCCCGCGGCATCAGCTTTGGGGTCGACCTGGTCTGCGGGGAGACGGCGCGAGGAAGGTGGAGCTTGGGAAAGCGCAGTTGTTGATCAGCTTGAGGATCCTGAAGCCCGTTGCCCTCGCGGGGGGCTCGATGTCGGTCGAGCGCCGTGCCGACCCCGGCTGTCCGCCTTTCCCGCCGATCTTTATCGCGAAGGAGCTGACGGACTGGGAGGCCGATTTTGGAGCCTATCGGGCGCCCTCCCCGCGGGGCATGCGGGGCTGTCGGGCGCTCAAGATGACGACGCTCACGGGAACGGCCTGCGCGATGCAGCGGTTCGAGCGCCCGCGCGAGCACTCGCGGCGCGGCGCGAGCCTCTGTGGGAAGGACGCCAGCGGCCGTTTTCGGACGAGAGCGTCGCACGCCTACCCGTCGGAGTTCTGCCGCATCCTGGCGGAGCGCCGCGCGGATGCGACGCTGGCCGCGCCGGAGAGACGGGAGGCCGACCTGACCGAGAGGGCGCTGGGGCAGCTGATCTCGGAGACCCTGGACCGCAGGCGCCGGGGCCTGTTTTCGCTGAAGGCGCTGCCGACGTCGTTCCTCGAGGCTGCAGGGCGATCGAGCCAGCCGCCCCTCGGGCCGAAGGGGCCCTCGAAGAAGGCTCTGGCACATGCGGAAGGGGTTTGGGACCAGGTGCTGGGTGGGCGAATGCTGCCACTCCGTTGGGTGCGTGTCTCGGGGGCTGCAAGCCCCTTCGGCTTGCGTCTGCCGGTCGTGGCGGTGCGAGGCCCGCCGCGTCGGGGGGGCCTGGGCGCTGCGCTGCGTGCTCGGTCCGGCGGATGCTCGCGATCTGGATGACGCTGCCAGTGCAGGCGGGCGCGGTAGCAGAGGAGAGACTTCGTCGCCACGCTCAGCACCGCAAGGTGGGCAACACGCACCGTAGGAACGATTCGGAGCGAGCGAAGTCCTCGGGAGTGCTGCGGCAGGGGGGGCCGACCCGAGGACTCGTCCTGCTCCCGTTCTCGGTCTCCGCCAAGACGGCGCTGAGTTGCTGCGTGCCCAATGTGCGGCGTTTCTTGGACTTCGCCCTGGAGTGGGGCCTGCCGATGATGAGCCAGGGGGGGATTGACGACTTGGTTCTCTGCCACCTGGGCTGCCTGGTGGAGGACGAGGAGGTGGGTCAGCATCGGGGTGGCTTCGTGGCGCATGGGCTCGCCTACGTGTGGCCAGGGCTGTCGATGGGGCCGCCGAGGTCGAGTCGAGCCCTACGCGCCTGGCGCCGACTACATGTGGCAAGAGAAGGTGGGCCGCAACCGCTCGAATTGTGGGCCGTGCTGGGCGAGGCCATGAGGTTGGCCGGGGGCCAGGAGGCTGCCGGTGCCGCCGAGGTCTCGACGCCTACTTCAGGTCCGCGAAGCTGTTCGGCCCGCGAGCTGCTGACGTCTTGATCGACGTCGACTCGGCGGGCGAGCAGGTCGCGGCGAACGGGCGAAAACGGGCGCGAGGCAGGGCGCGCTGATCGACCGCGCGCACGTGGCCGACATGCTCGCGCGGTAGAAGGCCGAGAGGGCGCTGGCGGAAAGGGTCTTCGCCTGCTCGGTGGGCGCCGACCGCCGCGCCCCGAGGCGGGTCTGCGACGACGTCGGCGTCGAGCTCCCCCCGCCGCGCGCCGCCAGGCGCTCGGGGCCGAGTCGCGACGCGGCGACCGGCTACAGGACGGCGCGGGCCATTCAGCGGCGCGGGCGAAAGGCGAGCGAGAAGGTCGTGCTCAGGTGCATGAAGACGCGCGCTCTGGTGGCTGCTCGCGCCGCGCCACCGTCCGACGCGATCGAGCGGGGCGCCAGGTTGATGATGAAGGAGGACGCCCGCCCGTTGAAGGCCAAAGAGTGAGTTTGATTTCAATTCATGAGTGCCAGCAGTTTCGATATGTCTCGATACGTTCGGCCAGCTACTGTTAATTGTTGTTTGGCCTTGGCCTTGGGCGAGCTCGTGATCCCAAAGGAGGCGTTTGGGGGCCCTGCGCGGGCCTCCCACCCAGACCCGAGCGCCTCCGACAGCCAGGCGCTTTAGCCAATCAAGCGGTGGGTTGGGGCAGAGTTTGGCGGCCTCGCATCTCTCGTGTTTGGCCAGCAGGATCACGACTTGCCGCCGCTCTTGGCGGCTTCGTGCTCACGTGTAGGGTGGGGGAATGTTGTGCGCAATGGCTGGCGCCACCTCTCAGCCGCCCCTCGCCCCGGTGAGAGTTGGACCTTGAGCCTCTAAATGTGCATTGTAGATTGCAATAATTTGTTCGGGCCCTGGTCCTCTCACCCCCCCCATCCCCCGCCGTCCTATCGGTCGGTGGGTGGGGGGGGGGGGGGGGGAGTTGCGGGGGCGGTGCAAAAGGGGTGGAGCCGTCCTAAAGATAACGTGTTATGTTTGCGTTTTCCGCTCAAGTTCCCCCTCCCTGCCCTTCCCTTGTTTCGCATCCTTTCTCTTCTCCCCGCTCGCTTACCCCGCCCTGGGCCTGTGGGGGGCAGAGCACGGCGGCCTCGCATTTCTCGTGTTTGGCCGCCAGGATCACAACTTGCCGCTGCGCTTGACGGCGTCGTGCTCGCGTGTGGGGTGGGAAATGTTGCGCGCAGCGGCTGGCGCCGCCTCTCCGCCGCGCCTCGCCCTGGCGAGAGTTGGACCTTGAGCCTCGAACATAATAATATCAGTAACGGTTGTAGTAGAAGTACTGGTAGTCGTAGCAATTGTGGTCGTACTCGTAGCAGTAGTAGTAGTAGTAGTAGTAGTAGTAGTAGTAGTAGTAGTAGTAATAGTAATAATAGTAGTAGTGGTGGTGGTAGTAGTTGTAGTAGTAGTAGTAGTAGTAGTAGTCGTAGTAGTAGTAGTACTAGTGATAGTAGTAGTAGTCGTAGTAGTAGTAGTAGTAGTAGTAGTAGTAGTAGTAATGGAAGTAGTAGTAGTAGCACCAGCAGCAGTAGTATTAGTAGTAATAATAGTAACAGTCGTTGTAATGGTAGTCGTCATCGTCGCCGTGTCACTCGCACTGATATGTTTATGGTTTGCCCTATCCAAAGCATGGGCTCCGTGTTCCCCATATCCGAAGGCTGGGGTTCTTGTTTCCCATATCCAAAATATGTGGCTCTTGTTATCCCCCATATCGAAAAGACGGGGTTCTCGTTGTGACTCCGACCGCGCCGTCTCCCCCAGAACCTCCCTCCTTCTCCTCTTCCTAAAATTATGTGGTATGTCATGTTTAGGTCTTGTACGTTCTGTTTCTTATGGCATGGCATGTTCTGTTATGATTGGTCTTGCTTGCTATGCTAAGTGTGAGATGGTAGCGCGGGGGCCAAGCGCCCCAGTTAGCCGTGGTGCTTTGGTCGCTGGGACTCGAGTGCAACGCGCAACTGTGAACCCACAGGTCAGGGGTGCTTTTTTCAATGAATGTCTGAGGAATAGGAGGGGCCCCTTCTGGGCCGCCCAAGCACCTCGCTGCGTCGACGCCCTAATCGCAAACTTAACACACGTTAGCGCAATTCTCATTATCATCACATCGAGTTACGACTGTTGTGCGCGCTAGCAATGCGTAGTTCGCATGCTTGCGCGCGGGCGCATTCGGGGGGGTGCGCGGGGAGTCAATGGCGAGTGCGGGTGGAAGCCGAACTCTATTTTACTGGTGTAGGCTTGGGCTTGTGCGGCGTGGAAGCTCACGGCGCTTGTCCGTTCATTGTGGGTGGGTTGAGCGGGCGGGTGGGCGGGCGGGCGGGGCCGGGCGGGGCGGGGTGGGGGGGGTGGGGCGGGGGGTGGGGGGGCGCGCAAATGGTGTTCACATCGTGGAATTGAGCCGCGATTGGGGCCCATGTGCTGGCTGCGTCGGGAAGGGGAAGGCCTGGGCTGACAGCGGCATTGTCGATGCGAGAAGACGAGCGCGCCCGTCATTGGACAACGATAAGAAGGACGCGTCAGAGGGACCGGGTTGCAAGGCAGCCTTGAAAACCTAGTGCGAGGAAGCGGTGCGCTGGCGTCGAACAGGCAGGCGCAGGTCCACGTCGGAAAGTGCGGCGACCCACCTGGGGGCGCCGTGCCGGGCGGCATCTTGCGCAACGTCGCGCGCTGCTCAGACTTTGCGCGCGGGCGCGTGCTGCAAGAAGGTGCGCCAGAAATATGGCAGGACATCAACCGCGAGATGCGCAGGTACATGTTGGGCAGCATGACCGATCTGAAGACGCGACTTGTGCAGAGATGCCTCGGTTGTGGGCTCATGGCATCAATATTTCAATGTCGGACCTTCGCATCATATCTGCAATGGTGTCATCAGAATTCGCGTGACTAATGCTGTCACATGGTTGGGCAACAGCGAAGGTTGCGCCCCTCGCTTCGAACGCGCGCTTCGCCACCGATTGATTAGCAGTGGTCCGTCACCAAAGGTTGCAAGGTATTGGAAGTCCGGTTTCTTGCTGGAACGCCTCGAGGTTGGGCACTCAGGAATGGCTCGCGTTCGACGGCATCAAGAGGTTCATGCTTCGACGGGGTTCGGAAGCCTTCCAGCAACAGTGCGAATGGCGTTCTTGGATGCGGCTCGGCACTTGCAGAGCCCTTGCCACATCGAACGCGTCGAGGCTGCCTGGGCCAAGATCTTAGCGCGACCTGACGCTGCATGAGGCTGCAGGCAGGATGGCCGAGAGATCTGAGAATTGCGAAAGAAAGGTGCTCCACAAAGCAAGGGTTCGATTAGATTGCGTGCACGTGTTGTTAATTCGAATGCATATGGGTTCAGAATTCCCTTCGCCGGAACTGCACTTGTTCACCGACGGCAGCCCGCAGCGCAGAGGAGTGGAGCTGATGGCGACAAGCAGGGGCCTCATTGAGCATGACAGTACAAGATGGACATGTCTGCGAATGCCGCTACCTATAGTGCGCATTGGCAACGAGCAGCTTGGTTTGACGGGAAAGTCATATGCGGTGTTGTGGAAGATCATGCTCATCACAGGTCCTCCTTACGGGGATATGAAGCCATTTCTGGCCGACGTAGTTTCAGTCGCCTCGGATTTCGGGACGGAGCGGCTCTTATGTACGGCAACTGACACGTTGATAGATTTCTACGTTCACGTCGGCATACGCGTTCCTGAGCGAGTTCAGCGGCTTCCTAGACTCTTCCCGTTCGCTCTGCTCGCGCCTGGGTGGGTGCACCTCATCGACGCGACTCTGAAGAGAAGTTTGCCGATGCTACGTTGGTTTCCATCTTGCTTGCTGGGCTGAAGGCGACGCTGACGTTCTTGCGGTGCTACTCAAACGACGTGGTGAAGGCCATCAACGCAATCCATCCCTCGGTTGGCAAACCGATTGAAATAATTGGCATCCCGTATGTTGCTGAATGGAGGTGGGGAACGGTTCACAGGGCATGCGATGCAATGAGTGCTATACTTGATATTCTTCGGAGGTCATGGGGCAATTCGATTTTATGAAGAATATGAACGACACACCATTGATTTTTAATGTTAGAACAACAGTTCTGAACGCAGGGTGGCCTCGGGATTCCAATTTTGTGAAGTGGCCCGTGCAATGGCTCGCGTCTTTGCAATCATGGGGGGGGGTCTTGCATGTGCCGCCAGTCCGTCCGATTACAAGCCTGGCAAAAAGGGGCGTGCTCATCCCAGGGTAGATTGATCACGTGCGCATGTGCCCACGCCGTTGCAATATTCGACCAAGCCATCGCCGAGATCCGACAGCGGTCGTTATCACAATTCGGGAACAACGCGGAGTTTCAGTTCATGTGTCTCGGCACCGTTGGGCTTTCCAGGACGCTTGGTTTGCGAAAACTCAGCTTCTAAGGGGAGACCCCGCGCTGACTTGCGACTTGCGAAGCTGGGCGAGCCAGGCGTAGTCGACAGAGTGATCCAACAGCGCAGGGCAGTCCCGAAGGAGACGCACCATCCAGTGACATTGCAGTTTTTGGGCAATGACTCGCCCTTGAAGGCCATCGTGGTGTAGTTGCTCTCAGCTGGAGGCGAGCTTCCATAGAGATTGCGACGGGCCGCCCATGCCCTCGTCGGCATCCCGCTCGACGACCACATCGCGGAGGGGCCGCGTGCGAAAGCGAAGCGCGCGCTGGGCAGCTCGCGGTGCACCGAGTTCCCGTTTGTGGACTCGTCGCTCCGGCTGGAATGCAACATTGGGACCTTGGCCAAGCTGGTGGACGCGACTGGTGCTAGCATCCAGCACTCGTGGAATTCATGGTCTGCAGCAGAGAACACGAGGAAGCCAACGGTGCCTGTGAGACTGGCCCAACAGATGGTGAAGAAGAAAATGCACGAGCTCAACACCCACTGCAATTTTCAACCTCGAGGTCTTGGTCGAGAGCCTGACGCCCCAGGTGTCTTCGAAGAGCCCGGGGGCCCTGGCGAAGGCGGCCCTGGAGACATGGTCGCGGCCGCGCACGTCGCAGGTCCTGATGAGATCGAGCGCTACTCCGACTTATCCGACTCGCAGAAGTTGATGGCAGAGTTTCTGCGTGGCACGGTGCAAATGTATGATTATGTGGCAGTGCCAAGTGGGCTAGACGATGATGTGCTGTTTTCGGTGTACCAGGTCCTTGTCAAGCAGGCCAGGGACATCGGTCCTGTTGGTACACGCAGGACATAGAATATGTATGTGGGATTCTTCGGTCGCGTGATCCGTCCACATTGTCATCATACTGAACAAGTTGCGAACAACTGTGGTGGTACGGTTTCAACATGTGCGCGTGCGTGGACTTTGCGACATGTTTAACAACATGGGCTCTTGAAGCATGGCTCATGAAATACACGAGGGCGCGCGCATAGTATTATTTGAAAGGGATGACGGCGATGCCCGTGGTATGAGTTCACGTGGAAAATAAATGCTGCGGCGAAACCATGTGTAATTTGCAATGTCTCAGATGGGGGGGGACGTTCACGCCAAGGGGAGAGGGGAGAAGAGTCCAGCTTTCGTCTGAAACGCAAATGTGGTGTAAAATAAGTGCTGGAAGCTATGTGGTGCAAGCTGTGTGCGCGCCCACGGGCGCCCACGATCGGGCATTGGGCACCAACCGGGCACCAGCCGAAACCACGGCTCAGGGCGCCCCCCAGCGCGGAGCGACCAACAAACGCCCACGGGCGCTCATGACCGAGCACCACCGGGCACAATCGGATACACGTCGAGATCTACGGGTACCCTCCAAGCGCCGGGCGCCCACGAGGCGCCCGCACCAGTCGAAGCCTGTGGATACCCTGACGAAGATGGCAAGCACCCCTAAGTGTAACCATTGCTTGCGGAACAAAAAGTTACACCAACAGTTCTGGATGTCAGCACGCGCGCGGACTTCATCATCCTCACCATCGCAATCGTTACCACCTTCGCACAAGTCATGACTGCAACCTTCAACATCATCAACGTCGTCACCGCCGTCGTCATCATCATTACCACCGTCGTCTTCGTCGTCATCGTCACCCTCGTCATCATCGCCAACACCACCATCATCACCAAATTCATCTTTCTTGTTGGCGTCGCCAATGTCGTCGTCACTATCACCACCCGCCCGCCCGAGTAGCACAGTCTGCGCGTCTTTGCACCTGTCAAGATGAGCAAGTTCCGACGAGTAGGTTGGCGGGATGCTTGCGCGAACATTGAAAGTGGTCGCGCGCGGACGCAGACACATTAAACGTACACCATGGGCTGCACCCCGTAAGTTGCAATCCGCCAGCTGCACCCCATATATTCAACCTCGCAAGTTGTACCTGGTCAACTGCACATCAGAGATTGTGCCAAAGGCCATGGGTTGAGCAAGGTCACTGTTTTTGGCCTGCGCGCCCGTACCGTTTACTCTTCATAGCGCAGGAATGCAAAATCCCACAGGACCGCCGTAAGCAGGGGGGCTAGGCCACAGGCTGTGCTACGGACACAACGCATGGGAGCTGGGGACGAGGGGATCGCAATCTGCGGCAGCTCGTCTCACCACAGTCACATTGTGGGTGAGGCT
This sequence comes from Prorocentrum cordatum, assembly GCA_963575745.1. Lineage (NCBI taxonomy): Eukaryota > Dinophyceae > Prorocentrales > Prorocentraceae > Prorocentrum > Prorocentrum cordatum. Next base: position 215,304 of record CAUYUJ010014971.1, read on the forward strand.
GCTGCGTTGGCGGAATGGCCATTTCCTCCGTCGTCCGAGGTTCTTGGACCAGAATCCGCCGCGTCCACCCACCGCCCCCGTACGTTTCACCAGCCCTCCCCGTGGCGACAAGTTTGTGCCAACAAGCAAGCGGATATCTAGCAACGACCCTAGATCGAAATCGGTTGGCTGCGGACCGCGACGGCAGAGATCAGGGCAGCCCACTTGCTTGAGTCCACGCGAACTGGTCGAGCGAATTCTGCGCAGTCGGATCTGTGGACTTGAACTCCTGTCGGAGGAGGGTGATCCAACCTTTCTGGAACGAATCAGTCGAAGCTGTGTAAAGGAGTCGGCGCACATACCCCAGGCGACAAGGTTGCGGGCTCCGAAGGAGAGAAGGGGGTTGCGAACAGAGTTGAACCTTGCTCAGGGGGACGAGGGGGCCAGCCTGTAAGGCACGCGCTCCAAAAACGAACCATCAGAAGAAGGTGCCCTGGGCCTCGCGCCATCGGGATGCCAGAGGAGGAAATGGCTCGCGGGGCCTCCACTATCGCCTGGAAACCACAACCCCTCCTAGGCGCAGCTCTCAACCAAGGACCCAGCAGTATCCGTACAGCGCCCATGCCTCGCCAAGGAGGCCTTCGGCAAACGCGATCAAGTGGTCCTCCCTCAGGCGTCCCACAAAGCCCTGCGATCGCGGATCTCCGAAGGGCTTCATCGTCAACAAATCAATACGCCAAAACAAACGACAGGCGACTGAAGAGTCCGATCGCAGATTCTGACCTGGCTACGGCCCCGGCTGTGCCAGGTGAAGTGCGAGCACCCACGTACCACGCTACACCTGCAGCAGCTGGCTGGGAAGATGTATGGGAGGCGGGGAAAAACTCTCGCGACCGAAGTCTTTCGAAACCCAGACTACCTCTACAACAACTCTGACGGGCTGCCACCCGCACCCTCGGAAAACATGAAAACATGAAGGAAGACATACGGAAGGATGAGGAGGATGAGGCAGAGGTAACATCATAAAGCAACAGCGTCAACAACGGACACACTTGGAGAAGCAGTCAACGCGAACCGAAGGGCGAGGAGAGGAAGCAGCGGCAACTGGAGGAGCCGTGCCTGACTTGACAGCCGCGCCAGCAGGCCTCGATGCTCCGAGCCACCCCGGGCAGCACAGGGTCCCAAGCGATGGCCTCCGTCACCAACGCGGCCCCAACCGTCGTCCCACACCACTGCCCTCACGCAAGTTCATATCTCATTTCCATCACTTCAGGTCTACATGTCTTAGTTGCAAGGCTTATGCTTATTGCGGTCAATCGACAAACAAGTGACGGCGGCGACAAAGCAACACATGAAACTGACATTGAACTCATCGCGTCTGGGGGCTTGCCGGGCTCGCATCATAATTTTGCCAAGTATGCAGTCACTCATTGTGTGTAGACGGCAGGTTGCACTGTGTTCTTGTCCCCGTGCCCACGGCGCTCTCAATCTCTCAAAGACCCCCTGACCCTCCGACTTCTCAGAGAACTTTGGCACTTTCCCCCAATTCGCGTTTTATTATCCGCCTTTATCTGCCACCGTTCCCCCTGGCACGCTAAGGCTTGGTAGATGGCCAAGTGCTGCCTGGCAGGGTTTCCGTCTTCTATGTAAGGGACCCCCTCTACTATCGTCCAGTGGCATGCATCGCCCCCCCGCCCGGGGCCACGATCCCTTGTTACAAATGATAACAGCGATGGGTCCCCGTCCCGACCTTCAAGACGGCGGTCCAAGATGCCTCCAAGAGGGCCCAGGAGGGCTACACGGGGAGCTCCAACAGGTCCGAAGAAACCACTATCATTGGTTACGGGATTCCGTCAGCTCAAAAGGACGGCCCGAGAATCCTCCACGATGGCCCGAAGTCGGCCCAACAGGCCCCCAAGAAGGTCCCAAGATGGCCTAAGAAGACCCCAGGACGGCCCAAGAAGAATTCAAGACAGCGCGGGAGGGCACCCCGTGGGACCCCAAACCTCCTGAGAAGGCCCTTCGACGGCCGAAGACGGCGCAAAGACGCCTCACGACGGCCCCCAGACACCCACCATACGGCCAAGAGGGCTCCAAGACCGCCCGAGAGATCTCCAAGACTGCGTGAGAAGGCACCCCAAGACTGCCTTACAGGAGTCCAGGACAGCTCCAAGGCGGCCCAAACGATTTTCATGAGAGCTCCTCACAGAGTAAAGACAGAGGGTGTCACATGTGACGGCCTTCATCTTCCTTCTCCTCCTACTCCTCCTCATCTCCATCATCCTCAGAGTTCTCATCGTCCCCATGACGTCTCTCCCATGCCTGGAGACACGAGGTGTCACACGCGCCAGCCTCCCGCGCCCCCTCGAACAGTCGCCAGCCGGAATGCTGGCCTGGCACCCTGGCAGGAACTGCCACAAGCAGGTGCTTGCCTTTTGAGCTCACTCGGGGAGCTTGAACCAACGCGCCTTTAGCTTGATTTGCTTGTGGCCCGTGACACGATCCACTGGTGGATTCAGCGCATGCAGTCCTTTGTGTATTCCATGCGCGATCGAAGATGCAAGATCAGTTGGCAACGCTGTAGGAGAGATGAGCAAGTGAGTTCGGTAGAAGCGGCTGAAGATGCGCAACACGTTGGCTACACAATGTTATCGTGCCGTCAGCTTGCCTCCCTCTGGATTGCGGGGTGTGTTTTTTCCTAGCCTGTCGCATGTCCTGCAACTGTCCCAAACCATCCTGTGATGCTGGCTCAAGTCAATGCCCAGGTCAATGGCCACAGGGGTCGCCCGCGCCCTCCCGCGCCCGACTCCTCCTTCTGCTCCTGCTATCCCCATATCCCTCCTACAAGTTGCCCCTGCTGCGGCTGCTGCGATGCTGCGTGGTCCTCGCGCTCGGCGCCCAGGCGGTCGCTGCCAACTGCCCGGCCCGGGGATGGCGCAGGGGATCCTTGCGGCTGCTCGCGGACGTGCCCCTGGACCACCAGAGCGCCTGCCCACGTACGCGGCGCCGACAGGTCCAGCTTCACGCAGCAGTGCGGCTCCGGTTCTGGAGGGAGGAGTGTGCCAAGTACGTGCATGAGGAAGCGCAGCATCCTTTTCTTCGCGGCCGTAGGCAGTTCTATCTTTGCACGTGCCTTCACACGCACCGTGGGCTGCATGCCCCAAATCCTGGACACTTGGCCTTATTGTCAGAGATTTCGTGGGACACCTACTTAGTGCAGGAGGCGCTGCGGCGTGGCTGGGATGACGTGGAACTGGTTCCTCTGCCCACCCTCCCTGGTGCGCACGCAGGAGGCCGGCCCCTCCGCGCGGCAGCTTTGCTGGGTGGGTTCTTGTTTCTCGCCGCGGCCCTGGGGGCCTGCTTCAGCATCGTGTTATCCAGGGATGCCCGGGAGATCGCCGCTTGTCCTGTCAGCCCCAAGTTCGCCCTCGTCTCCTTCCAGATCCTATGGCTTGGGTCTGCATCTGGCGCCTGGGCGGCCACGTGGCATTTTCTGGACTTCGACGCTACGCTGGGATACCCTAGGGAGGGCCCCCACAGCCGGGCACGCCGCTGGGAGGTGAGCGGCCGTCGCGGCGGCGGAGCCGTAGCCGGGAGTGCGGTGCATCCTCGCCCCCCCTGGAAAGACGCGCGCCTCGGGATGGCCCAGCCGCCACCCGCAGGGCGGGTTCAGTGCCTCCTGGAGGGCCCAGCCAGCAGCAAGGGGCGGAGCTCGACGAGCTGCACCTGGGGGTCCGCAGGCTGAACTTCGACGAGGCGATGCCGGCCGTGCCGCCGCCCCCGCAGGCGCGCTGGCATTGTCCTGTGGTCGGTTGCCCGTGCGCTGACCCATCCATGCACCAAGGTTGGGCCGCGTTCAGGGCCTCCACCGCCACCTGGACGCACACCTCAGCGGACAGCTCGCTGGCCAGGTGTATCCTGAGTGAATTCGCCGGCACGGCCGCGTTCGTTGCAGAGTCTGCGGTCTCGGCGTGGGAGCCAATCGAAGAGTGCACCCCGCATGCCGCCCAGCTGACCGCGCAGCCCTCCAGGCGGCTGCTGCGCCGCAGCCTGCCCCCGCGACTGCTGCCGGGGGGGGTGGAGGGAGCCGCCCGTCCTTGGCCACCGGCCACGCTGCGAGCGTGCCCACCCTCCGGCACGTCCCCAAGCGCACTCGGGCTGCGTGGTCCCGCGCGCTGGTTCGTTGCCTTGCCAGCGTGGTGGCGCACAATTCCGTTGCTGCATAGATGAACTTGCAGATGCTGGCCAAAACCGTCCTGAACATGACTCCGCGCACTGGCCGGGATCACGAATCCGCCCTCGCGGCGTTCACGCTGTAGCGACTCGCCAACGGGCGGGCGAGCGGCTGACCCTCTGGCAAGAGGCGTGCGACGCTGAGACCAGCAGGCGACGTCGGCCAGCTGGCCCGCCCACGATCGAGCTGCGGGCAGCGCTCGCCACGGCCTACGCTGCAGAGGGCCTGATGGCCAAAGGGTGAAGCGCTTTGACGGCGAGGGGGTTCGCTTTGACGGCGAGGGGGTTGCCGAACAGACGAGGGAGACAAAGCGGGCCCTCGAACGATTGCACCCAACGGCGCCCGCCGAGCCGATTGGGCACCTGGACACGCTCTTGGCTGCGCCAGAGCTCGCGCCAAACGCCGTGCTCAAAGTTTTGCGCGCTTTCCCAAAAGGCACCGCCCCGGGCCCATCTGGACTCCGAGCCCAACGCCTGCTGGACGCCCTCACCCCCGCCGCCCGCGCGACAGTCTGCGAGCAGCTCGCGGCCGTCGGGCACCTGCTGGCGAACGGGGAAGCGCCCCGGCAATTGTCGCCGCACCTTGCTGGGGCCAGTCTGGTGGCGCTGGAAAAGGAGGACGGCGGTGTCCGGCCGATCGCAGTCGGCGAGGTGCTCCGCCGCCTCGCGAGCAAGGTCCTCTGTGAACACGTGAAGGCAGGGCCCGGCAGACGTTGTGGCCACTGCAGACTGGCTGTTGCAGCCCGCTGGGGGCGGAGGCACGCGTGCGCGCCGTGCGCCAATGGTGCGAGCGCAACAACACCCCTGGCAACGAGGTTCTGCTCAAGCTGGACTTCGCGAGCGCCTTCAACACGTTGCGGCGTGGCGAGGTGTTGCGCGCCATCAGCGACCGATTCCCCGGGCTGGAACGGTGGGCGCGCTGGACGTACGCGGAACACTCGCACCTGCGGTTCGGCATGCACACGGTGTCCTCCCAACTGGCATCCAGAAGGGCGCTTCGCTGGGGCCATTGTATTTCTTCCTGGCTGCGCGCCCATTGCTGGAGGAACTGGCCAGAGACCAGGAGTTGGACCTGAAAGCCTTCTACCTGGACGACGGTTTCTTGGCAAGCGCAGCAGAGGCGGCGGCGCGGGCGCTCGCTGCCTTGCGACTTCGCTGCCCAGCGTTTGGGAAGCGCAGCATCCTTTTCTTCGCGGCCGTAGGCAGTTCTATCTTTGCACGTGCCTTCACACGCACCGTGGGCTGCATGCCCCAAATCCTGGACACTTGGCCTTATTGTCAGAGATTTCGTGGGACACCTACTTAGTGCAGGAGGCGCTGCGGCGTGGCTGGGATGACGCGGAACTGGTTCCTCTGCCCACCCTCCCTGGTGCGCGCGCAGGAGGCCGGCCCATCCGCGCGGCAGCTTTGCTGGGTGGGTTCTTGTTTCTCGCCGCGGCCCTGGGGGCCTGCTTCAGCATCGTGTTATCCAGGGATGCCCGGGAGATCGCCGCTTGTCCTGTCAGCCCCAAGTTTGCCCTCGTCTCCTTCCAGATCCTATGGCTTGGGTCTGCATCTGGCGCCTGGGCGGCCACGTGGCATTTTCTGGACTTCGACGCTACGCTGGGATACCCTAGGGAGGGCCCCCACAGCCAGGCACGCCGCTGGGAGGTGAGCGGCCGTCGCGGCGGCGGAGCCGTAGCCGGGAGCGCGGTGCATCCTCGCCCCCCCTGGAAAGACGCGCGCCTCGGGATGGCCCAGCCGCCACCCGCAGGGCGGGTTCAGTGCCTCCTGGAGGGCCCAGCCAGCAGCAAGGGGCGGAGCTCGACGAGCTGCACCTGGGGGTCCGCAGGCTGAACTTCGACGAGGCGATGCCGGCCGTGCCGCCGCCCCCGCAGGCGCGCTGGCATTGTCCTGTGGTCGGTTGCCCGTGCGCTGACCCATCCATGCACCAAGGTTGGGCCGCGTTCAGGGCCTCCACCGCCACCTGGACGCACACCTCAGCGGACAGCTCGCTGGCCAGGTGTATCCTGAGTGAATTCGCCGGCACGGCCGCGTTCGTTGCAGAGTCTGCGGTCTCGGCGTGGGAGCCAATCGAAGAGTGCACCCCGCGTGCCGCCCAGCTGACCGCGCAGCCCTCCAGGCGGCTGCTGCGCCGCAGCCTGCCCCCGCGACTGCTGCCGGGGGGGGTGGAGGGAGCCGCCCGTCCTTGGCCACCGTCCACGCTGCGAGCGTGCCCACCCTCCGGCACGTCCCCAAGCGCACTCGGGCTGCGTGGTCCCGCGCGCTGGTTCGTTGCCTTGCCAGCTTGGTTGCTGCATAGATGAACTTGCAGATGCTGGCCAAAACCGTCCTGAACATGACTCCGCGCACTGGCCGGGATCACGAATCCGCCCTCGCGGCGTTCACGCTGGAGCGACTCGCCCGTTGGGAGGCGGGCGAGCGGCTGACCCTCTGGCAAAAGGCGTGCGACGCTCAGACCAGCAGGCGACGTCGGCCAGCTGGCCCGCCCACGATCGAGCTGCGGGCAGCGCTCGCCACGGCCTACGCTGCAGAGGGCCTGATGGCCAAAGGGTGAAGCGCTTTGACGGCGAGGGGGTTCGCTTTGACGGCGAGGGGGTTGCCGAACAGACGAGGGAGACGAAGCGGGCCCTCGAACGATTGCACCCAACGGCGCCCGCCGAGCCGATTGGGCACCTGGGCACGCTCTTGGCTGCGCCAGAGCTCGCGCCAAACGCCGTGCTCAAAGCTTTGCGCGCTTTCCCAAAAGGCACCGCCCCGGGCCCATCTGGACTCCGAGCCCAACGCCTGCTGGACGCCCTCACCCCCGCCGCCCGCGCGACAGTCTGCGAGCAGCTCGCGGCCGTCGGGCACCTGCTGGCGAACGGGGAAGCGCCCCGGCAATTGTCGCCGCACCTTGCTGGGGCCAGTCTGGCGGCGCTGGAAAAGGAGGACGGCGGTGTCCGGCCGATCGCAGTCGGCGAGGTGCTCCGCCGCCTCGCGAGCAAGGTCCTCTGTGAACACGTGAAGGGCAGGGCCCGGCAGACGTTGTGGCCACTGCAGACTGGCTGTTGCAGCCCGCTGGGGGCGGAGGCACGCGTGCGCGCCGTGCGCCAATGGTGCGAGCGCAACAACACCCCTGGCAACGAGGTTCTGCTCAAGCTGGACTTCGCGAGCGCCTTCAACACGTTGCGGCGTGGCGAGGTGTTGCGCGCCATTGGCGACCGATTCCCCGGGCTGGAACGGCGGGCGCGCTGGACGTGCGCGGAACACTCGCACCTGCGGTTCGGCAAGCACACGGTGTCCTCCCAACTGGCATCCAGAAGGGCGCTTCGCTGGGGCCATTGTACTTCTTCCTGGCTGCGCGCCCATTGCTGGAGGAACTGGCCAGAGACCAGGAGTTTGACCTGAAAGCCTTCTACCTGGACGACGGTTTCTTGGCACGCGCAGCAGAGGCGGCGGCGCGGGCGCTCGCTGCCTTGCGACTTCGCTGCCCAGCGCTTGGGCTTGCACTCAACCTGGGCACGTGCGAGCTCTCGTGGTCCCAGGCGGGCCGGCGCCAGACGGCCTGCGCCGCTGCTGACAGACCCTGACGCTGGCGCCAGCCGAATAGTCCTAGGAGGCGGCTTCTGGCTTCTCGGCGCACCGATAGGGGGCCAGGCCTTCACGGAGGCCTTCGCGGAGCGGCGCGCTACCAAGGCGCGGCCGACCCCGGCGGCGCTGGAAACCCTGCGCCCGCAGGTGGCCCTCCCACTGCTGCGGCGCTGCGCGAGCTTTGGCAAGGTCGTCTACAGCGCGCGCACCGCGGCGCCAGCGCTGCAGGCTGGCGCCCTCCGAGGCTACGACGCCGCGCAGCGGGGCGCGTTTCGGCGCCTGCTGGCCGCGGACTTGACGGGCGCCCAGTGGCGCCAGGCCTTCCGGGGGCTGGCGTGCGCCAGCCTGGGCCTGCGGCCGCTGGAGGCGCGCGCGTACCTGGCCAGCCTCGGTCGGTGCCGCGCGGCGTCTTTGCTCGGCGCTGGACTCGGCGTGCAACTGGGCGCCAGTGGATGCAAGCACGCGGGCTGGAGCTGCTCTCCCTGCGTACAGCGCGCAGCTCCCGCAGTCTGCCAGCTTGCGCCCTGGCGCCGTGGAGACGGCGAGGCAGAAGGACCTCTCTGCTGCGCGTGACGACCACTGCCGCCAGCTCTTCTCCGAGAACCTCGGTGCAGCCGACCGCGCGGACATCCTGTCCGAGATGCCCCCCAGCGCGTCGGGCTTCCTGGAGGTCGCGCCCAGCGAGAAGCTGGGGCTGCTCTTCGAGCTGGATGAGTTCCTCACCGAGCTGCGGAGGCGGCTTCTGCTCAAGACCTACGACTCGGACCATTTCTGCCCTAGCTGCGATGAGCCTGGCGACCGGCACGGGCGCCGCGCCGGCCTCTGCGCTGGCGCGGGAGGCCGGGTGTGCCAGCGCAGCGCCGCGCGCAACCTGGTAGGGCGATTCGCCGCCGCAGCCAGCTGCAACCCAGAGCTGGAAAGGCCGGGGCTCTTGCCGCCGCGCCCAGACGACGACCGCGCCTTCGGCCGTCGCCCCGCCGACGTGCGCGTCCCGAGCTGGCGCCTAGGCGCGCCTGCCGCCGTCGACTTCGCGGCTTCCTCTCCGCGCCAGCAGGCTGCCGGGGGGCTGGGCGCAGGGCCTGGGCGCGCCGCAAGCGCGCGAAGTGGTTGAGCGCGCCCGCCTCGACGCGGGGGTCCTCTGCCGGCCGCGGGGGATTCTCTTCGCCCCTTTGGTCGCAGAGCCCACGGGCGGCGGGGGCAAGACGGGGGCCGAGACGCTCCGCCGCCTAGCCCGGGCCAGTGACGCGCGCCTGGGCGAGGAGCCGGGCGCAGGAGCGACGCGTCTCCTTCAGCAGCTGTCGGCGGCTATCCGGAGGGCTTCCGCCCGCGCCGCCCTCCGGCGCCGCAGCTGCCCGGGGCGTCCTCGCCGAGGAAGACGAGGGCCCCCCCCCCCCCCGCCTCCTGGAAAGGCGTTTTGTTCTTTGGCGTTTATGTGCAATGTGATGCGCCCTCCCGAACGAGTTCGGGCAACTAGCTTGCGCTTTGAGTTTTTCCGCCAATAGCGATCCCTTCTGCTGTCGTCTTCTTCCTTCGTTCGTCGTCGTCGTCGTCCGTCGTTCGTCTCTTCCGCTCCTCCCGCCTTTCCCGCTCCTCCTCCGCCGTTGGCGTCTACTGCGCCCCTCGGGGGGCTGTGCCTTGTGGCGGGCTGGTGAACGGTGCGCTCCCTGCTCCCGCTTGCGGAAGTTGGAGCGCGCGCCGATCGCCTTTCGTTGCTTGGCATGGCCCCCCTGCTCGCACCTGTGCCCCTAGGGCCCCCCCCCGCCGTTGCTGCTTGCCGATGGATCGACGCGCGCCAGATCGGCACTGACGGCGTCACCCTGATAAGGATCAGATTTCGCTTCTCGGCTTGAACGGGTTCTGCTGGCGGCGGAAATGGTTTGAGTCCGCCCCCGCCCCCCGCCCCCATCCGCGCCTCTGCGCCCCGCCCCGCCCGCGCGGTCATTTCGGCGCGCGCGCGCCGCGCGCCACGCCACACCACGCCACACCGCACCACACCACACCACACGCACCACACAAACATACACACGCACGCACCCATACACACCCGCGCACGCACGCACGCACGCGCGCGCGCACGCACGCACGCGCGCGCGCACGCACGCACGCACGCACGAACGCGCGCACGCACAACCCACACCACACATTCACGCACGCACGCACGCGCGCGCACGCACGCACGCATGCACGCACGCACGCACGCACGCGCGCACGCACGCACGCACGCACGCACGCACGCACGCACGCACGCACGCACGCGCGCGCACGCACGCACGCGCGCGCACGCGCGCACGCACGCACGCACGCACCCACACACACGCACGCACGCACGCACGCACGCACCCACACGCACACGCGCACGCACGCGCACACGCACGCGCCCACGCACACGCACGCGCACACGCACACGCACACGCACGCGCACACATACACACACACGCAGACACACAGACAGACAGACATACAGGCACACACACACACACTCACTCACACGGACACACACACGCACTCACACACACACACGCACACGCACACGCACACGCAGACAAACACAAACACGCACACACGAACACAAACGCACACTTGACAATGATGAAACGGGATGTCGTCGAACTGCCGGCCCCATCCATCTCCCCCCCCCCGCTCCCTCCTACAGGCCCTAAGAACTAAAATGTATGTGCATGGAGGTGCGTTTGCACGTCAACATATGGGGGTCTTCGTTGGCCACTGCCCCAAACGTCGACCCCTGGCCCCCTCCGTCCGGCATTCAACACCCTACCCGGCCTAACAAACCGATCGGCCGCCCCTTGGACACAGGGGTTCCACGACACACGAAACCTACTTGCGGACCGGCCCCCCGTCCTCCACCACCGCCGCCCCCCCCCCCTCGTCCGACGCCCAGTCTGCGCCACGTTGAAGCAGGAGGCGGTGTCAGAGGCATCTTCCAACTAACATTCGGCGCGCCACCCATCGACCCCCCCCCCCCCCGCCCACCCCCCGCCCGTCAAGTTCCCGCCCAAGGTTCGCGCATGCTTCCCTGCTCACCTGCCGCGCGGCCCCCAAGGAGGAGAACGCCAAAATCGCGACGCGGCCAGGGGCCAGCGAGCATTCCGTGACACACCTCACGGCTACGTCCTGGCTTCCCCATGACCTTCGAACGTCCCCTCTCCCCCGTCCCCTGGCCAACCAGCGCCCAGACCGTTACTGTTGGCCGTGAACTTGAGCCCCCCGGCGCCGCGAATGTTTCGACCCGGAGCTAACCTACTCATGCCTCCAGAGACAACAGAACAGGTGACCTCATAAGCACTGGGCACTTTTGCTTCCAGCGCGTTGCATCGCACATTCGGTGCATTACCTGTCGATCCCTCCCCCGCCGCCCACCCCGCGCCCGCCAAGTTCCCACCGAAGGTTCGCGCGTGCTTCCCTGCTCGCCTGCAGCGCGGCCCCCAAGGAGGACAAGAGTCAAACGCGACGGCCTGCAACGCCCGAGCGGCCATCCCCTCAGACGAACGCCGAAGGCGTGGCGCGGCCAGGGGCCAGCGAGTATTCCGTGACACAGCCCACGGCTACGCCCTGGCTTCTCCACGACCTTCGAACGCCCCCCCCTCCTCCAGCCCCCGGCCAACCAACGTCCAGACCGTTGCTGTTGGCCGTGGAACTTGAGCCCCCTTGGGGCACGAACGTTTTGAGCCGGAGCTAACCTACTCATGCTTCCAGAGACAACGCTCTACATACGCACTCGCAGTAAGCGCCTGCCCCGTGCCCTGACCCCCCGGCCAGCCAGAACAATTATGCACCGACGTTTTCCTTAGCGCCCCTGGTTTGCATCCCCACCCCCCCGCCTCCTGACTCCTGGGGCTCCATTTTCTCCGTTGCCAGCTGCGCGAAGGCGATCCGCAAATGTCTGAAGAGGACTATATAAAGAAGCTCCTCCCTCCTACGCCGCCTCGAAGACGTAGCTGATGTCGAAGGCTTGGTAAAGGCATGTAAAGATCAGAGTGAAGATTTGGGAGGGGCCGGTAAAGGCATGGTAAAGATATGGTAAAGGCATGGTAAAGGCTGAGTGAAGATACCTCTGGGGCGAACACGATGAACTGTAAAGGTACATCAACGAAGTAGACGTTAGCAGGAAGGCTGGCCCAGCACAGTTACTAACTTATGGCCGCCGGCTACTCTTGCGCGAGCACGGAGGCAAGCCCGCGAGCAAACGACGACATTAAAAGTTTTAAAAATCTTAAAAGTGCGAAGGCCCGGCCGAAGAAACCTCGGCCAGCCCAGGGGAAACGCCATGGTGCCACTCGATGCTCGTGCGTGTCCCTGGTCACTGCGCAGCCTCTACCTGGGGCATTTCCCGGCAATCGCTGCCGGGCAGCCATCTCTGTGGCAAGGCCCCCTAAAACTCGAGGGTACCTTTTTGTGACAGCGCGAAGGGCGTCGACCACGTCTCCCCTATCGTGCCCGAGCGCAATGTACACGATAGCCAATTGCACTAACGCTCTCCTGGCCCTGGGGGCCGGGTAGCTCAGCCGAACAGCCTGGTGCATCCTACCCAGAAGCCCCGCTAGCTTGACCGCTCCACTGCCCCCGGACGCCCCGCCCCTGTGCCTCCACCGACGGCGGGCCGGGAACTGCAGGGCCCCATCTTCGACCGATATGCCGGAGAACCCTTCTACAGTGCATTGCGACTCCACTCCTAACCCTACGAGCTCCTCTGTAAAAAGCTGCACTCCCACGAAGTCGTTGGCGGGCTCCGGCTCGAGCACGACAGGGTCGATATAGAAATTCGGGTCGATTAAGGACGATGGGATCAACGGCGGGCCCCCGCCGGCGCGCCGGAGCCCCGCGACCGCGCGATTGTCGACGCATCTCGAACCCGCCCATGTCCAGGACGCAAGCGACGCGGAAGACGAGTTCGAGGTGAGCCAAGAACGCTCCCGCATCATCACCGACATTGTGCACCGTGCTGGCGACAGCGGGGAACCTATGAGAGCCCCCCGCACCTAGCGAACAACGGCCCCAGTGCACTCGAAAACTGCAGTGTCCACGGCGTGGCGGAGGACAAGTAGAATCATGGCCAGAGGTACGTGCCGCACTGCCTGTTCTCGAGCCCGCCCGAAAACCGTCTTCCGCCGGGGATCGCGTGGAAACGCGGTGAACACGATGGGGCCTCCGTGCAAATGCGGCTGGCGATTGACGTACTCACCGAGCAGGACTTCGACGTTCTCCAGGAGGCGTTCCTGTGGGACCGAAGGGAAAAAACCTTTCAAATCTTCGTTGAAAACCACCATTTCCCAACTTCTGCACTCGTTGGGGTTCCGATGCGCCCATGCTTGCAAATCGAAGTTAAACCTGCGAGTTCTGCTTGCGGCCTCCACCGTTGTCGCTGCATTAAACGACTTCTCACCTACGACCTGCTCTGCGACATCTCTAACGATTCCCCCGACGGCCCAGTGCAAGCGTTTCAGCGGGTGCCCTGTGAAGTCGATGATGCAACGAGCCTTGCTGAATTGTGTTTGCCTTTGGGGGTGCACCTACATGCGGCGAGCTTTCCGAAATCTACCCCCCGGAATGCCCGAGCGCACGCGGGCAAGGCGCCCCGGGGCAGCAGGGCCTTCGCCTGTCGAGCAGCTTCGGCAGGAGATACCCTCTCGACTCTAAAAGCATCGGGGCCTTGAAACATGTGTTCCTGAACAGCTCCGCGTACAGTTTCGGACAACATCCTACTAACCTGGTGCGCCGGTGATCCTCGCAGTGCCACGCGAGATCCCCGTAGGCCCTTCTGAGCTCATTGACCCCGCCCTCGGTGACGCGGCGGTCTTTCTCGAGGGATCATTGGTGCATCTCCCACTCCGCGCGGGCCCGGGCCGAAATGCGAGTTGACAGTCCTGCAGCCCCGCCCCAAGGAGCCGGGCTGATGACATTCTCCCTCCAAAAGGCAAGAATCGCCTCCGTCGCGTGGTCGATGAAGGCGCGCCTGCCTGGGAAGGTCGTCTCCTTGGAGTTTGCAGCAGCAGCGCCCCGGCCCCTCTGCGACAACCCACCTACTAACACAAATCCCTGGACTGCCAAATGGCCAGACTTCGACCACGCCTCGTCCGGCAGCGCCCCCTTGAAGCGGCCGCAAACGCACTGTGCATCTGACGCCCCCGCTGCCGAGGGTCGATCGGCGAAGGCTTTAAAATTTCACATTTTGTCCTGGATGTTTGGCCGCTTCGCTTCTGCACCTCCTACCCGGGGCAAGTGCAGCGGGATCCCGGACTCGGGGTGCTCGGCTAGCATGCCCCTAACGAATTGTTTCGCTTTCGATGTCGATCCGGGATGCGCCAGTGCCCCAATCCGCAGAGGTTTGGACTGAGTTGGCACGGTGATGCCCCGGAATTTCAAAGCGTCAGCCACCTTCTTGCGAGCGACCCCCCTCCGCGGCTCATCCAGAAAATTTGTGGACCGGAACAGCAAGTATAATTCTACCTCAGACGTGCTGTGGGAACGAATTCTTTTCTCTAGCTCAAAACTGCCGCGGGCAACATCACCCAGGAAATAAATGGCCCGAAAAAACCTCAGCGTGGGAAGAGCCCGACGCCGTCCCCGGGGGCCTAGCAATGAGAGAGCTGGGGTTGAATAGTCTCCGCGCCCGCGCCCAAAGCCTCCTACCCGGCGGCCGGACCACAGACGACCTAAGTTTGACCGAAAAGGCCCTTCCCAAAAAACTTGTGCACGCGAGGTGCGTTCAGTTCGGGCTGGGACTCCTGCTGCAAAAGCATCTCTGCGACTGCGGCATCTAGCTTGCGAGCGCACTCTTGCGCTACTAACGGCGCGAATTGGAGAAACGATTTCGAGCGCTTCCACCGCCGAATGGCGGGCTCGACGTGCACGAGACCCTCCTGCCGAAACTTGCGACACCTAGACGCCTCCCGGTGTGCCATGCTCTGGGGGAACATGCCCACGTAGGCCATCTGGTATTTTGGGGGCAATTTTCACTAGACCCCGCACGGGATGTTGAAAAAACGCCCAAGTGCACGTTGCGAATGACACCCCAAGCCTAATGCATCGGGCCGCCCAGTTCCGCTGCCAAAGAGCACGGCTCCGGGAGAACACGCCGAGCATAGACCTCCCCCACGCCCAAAGAATCACCCGCGTCGCGCCCCCTACTCCGGGCTTTCCGGGGGCCTCCCGGATGCCCCAATACAGGAGAGCGCAAAACTGGCACGGCGCCCTACGGAAGTGAATCGCCGATCCGCGTCGGCTGGCTCTCCGAATGGCCCCCGGAGCGCATGCCCCGGCGGCCGCCTCAGGTCGCTCTGCGCACGTGGCCGCGGCGGCGAGCAAGCGCAGCGCATGCTCGCGATCTTTCCCACCCGTGCTCCCGCCGACAACGCCTACGGGGGCGCCCCATTCTACGAGCAGCTCCCCTACTCTCTCGTCCAACGTCGTCTGCTCGATCCTGCTTTTCGCCCAGCTCTTCGCCTTCTCCTTCAGGCGCTTGCCCAGCTCCTCGGCCTTCTTCTTTTTCTCAGGGTCAAGGTCCAGGCCCGTGATCTTCGCATCGACATGGGCCTTCTTGAATGACGCGACGCCTAAGTTCCGCATGATATTTTTCTTCGTGCCCCGGGAATACGGCTCAAGCTCGACATCCAAATCGACCTCTTCGTCCGTCTCGTCATCCCCCTCGCCTCCGCCGGCGCCCGCCCGCGCGCCCCCCCTCCCTTTCTTCTTCTGGGCGGAGTTCTCCTCTTCGAGCTGCTGCGTCTTAGCTTTCATCTTCGCCGGATCCTCTTGTGAAAGCCCTGCGCCCCCGCCCTGCCCCAGCCCCTGGATCTCCCATAATGCCCTAACCATCTTCTGGGCGACGTCCTTAAACACCTCGCGCTTGGAGTCCTTCTGTTGGGGGTCGAGGCCCTCCTCCTCACATGCGCCTCGCGCGTCTCGAGACGTGGCCCCATAAGGGGCTCCGCCGGAAGCCCTGGCGGCAGCGCCCGCGTGCGCCCCCCCGCCCATTTCGGCTCAACCCTCGCGCGCCTCGCGGCCTCATCAGGGGCTCCACAGAAGGCCTCGATGCAACTGACAACGCGCGCCCGCCGGTTCACGTCGGCGCACCGCGACCGCGTTTCCACAGCCGCAGCCTCGACGGCGGCCCTGCAGAGAACCGCTCGCGCGAGGCCGAAGCGAACCGTGCACTGAAGACCTCGACGCATCACCCTCGTGGAAGAAATTTGCAGGCGGGAGAGGCGAGGAGAGGCATGCCGCGCAGGGCGGGGGCAGACAAGCCAGCCATGCCGCGCCGTGCGCGGCGCAGCACTGCAATGGCGCAGACGAAACCAGCGTCGAAAAGAAACAGAAAATCCGCCGGCAACGGAGCGCTGCCGAGGGGTGGCCGCAGGCGCCCTGGGGACCACCAGTACGCACCCGAAAAGGGAGTGGGCTGGGCAGCGCGGGCGGGGGCCGCTGCGCTCAGAACGCGCAGCAGCGAGGCGCCGTCCCAATCGTGAGCTCGCGCCGGCCCGAGATGCGCCGCAGGTCAACATTGCGACAACCGAAACAACGGATACCCAGTGGAACGAGGAAAGTAACCGCTGAATTCGCCAGTGGTTTCTTGCGACGGCCCAGCCACTCCAAGGCACCGCTGAAAACCCTCGGGGCATGCTGCGGGAGACAGGAGGGGGCGTCTTGGGCGGGCCCGGAGGAGGGCGAGGCGCAATCGTAAATTAACGATAACAAATGCAAGCGAACCGGGGGGGGCAGCCGACGGCCCTGGGGCGACCAGCGCAGCCGACTGACTAGCGAAAGCAAGCTTAAACAAACAAGACCAGCCAGGGAATGGGCTGCCAAGGGGCCGAACGACAAAGGGGCGGCCGACGAGCCTGGGGCGACCGGCGCAACTGACGGACGAGCGAAAATAAACCCAAACAAACGGCGCCAATCAAGGGAGGGGCGGCCGAAAGGACGAGCGATCGAGCGGCGCCTGCAGGGGCGACCAGCGCAATCGACGAACAAACGAAAACGAGTGGCGCGCGTGCCCGAGGGGCAACAAGCTTTCGCCTCCTTCCTCCAAGAGTTTCCTTCCGTGGCCGGGCGGAGGGGCGAACGGCGAACGACGACCGAGCGACGAACGAACGTGAGGAGGTCCGAGCTCTAGAACACAGCTGTGCAAGATTATAAACATGTCTGGGCTCTAGAACGCAGCGGGCAAGTCCGGGGGCGCCAGGGGGGGGGCGAACGAGCGGGCCAGGGCGAAGGGGGCTGGGCCCAGGGCAAGGGCAGGCGGGGGCAGGGTCCAGGGCCAGGGCAAGGGGCCAGGGGGGGTGGGGGGCAGGGGGGCCAAGGGGGGGGGGGGGGGCGAGGTGGGCTGGGTCCAAAGCAAAAACAAGGGGGCAAGGCTGGGCCCAGGGCAGGGCTGGGGAAGCCAAGGGGGGGGGGGGGGGGGGGGGGGGCGAACGATGACGACGCGAAATAAAGGTCGGTGCGAAGGGGCGGGAGGGGGCATCCGGCTATTCGGCCAGTGGGGGCGAAGACGCGGGGGCAGCAGGGGGCGGGGGCAGAGGCGGGGGCGGGCGGGGGGGCGATGCGAAACAAATGGGGGAGGGGGAGGGGGGGGGCGGGCGCAAGGATGGGGGGGGGCGCGACGGGGCGCTGAACGAAACGGTCGGGGCGGATGGGGCGCCGGGCAAGGGTTCCACTGGGGCGCCGGGGAACGCTGGGGGGGGGGGGCAGCGCGACGCGGAATCGCATTGCGGGGGCGGAGGGGGCACTGCTGGGATGGATGCGGTGGTTGTTATCTGGTTGCGGTGGTTATATATAGTTGTTGCACATATATTTGAGTTAGGCATCTTGGTTATAACTGTGTTACTAACTTGGTTATTCGCTCAGTTATAACTAGGTTGCTAACTTAGTTACTAACTTGGCCAGGCGCGCTGGGGCATCAGGCGCGCGCGGTCATGTTGACGCGCGCATCGACGCCAACAACCATCGCTTCCTGAAGCTAGCGCTGCGTTTCAGCAAACCGTCGCATCGAAATCGAAAAAATAACGCAAGAAATTATGAAACAGCCATGTCGCTTTCATGATCTACCCCGCATGACGCACGCCCGCCCATGCCCCCCCGCCCCGCTCCCGCCCCCTCCGTTCTACCCGCGGCGTTCCCCTCCCCAGTGCATCACGCAGCATGTGTTCTATTGGGTTTGCGCACAACTCCCCCCCCCATCTCCCGTTCCAACGCCCGCCCGCCACCCCCCGCCACCGCCGCCGAACCCGCCGCCGCCGCCCGCGCGCGCCGCCGCGCCCCGCGTGGCCACCAGTCGCGCCGCCACCGCCACCGCCCCACCGCCGATGCCCACTGCGCCGACCAGCGGCCCACGTTTGCCTTACCTGTTTTGCGATGGAGCTCGCGAGCCCACGCCGCGGAGCGCCAGTTTTTTTCTGCGCGACGTATTTGCTGTTATGCAACGCGCGGCGATGTTCGACAAAAGCGCACATGGCGCACGCCGAATGTAAATTTTACATTCGCAATTCACACGACGAGGCCACCTCAATGCGGAACATATTACGCAACAGCTCGAGCGCGCGCGCGTGCAATCCGCGGCCGCATTCTCGAGCATGCACATAGCGCTTGGCGATGAGGTTCGGCAGACGTGGCAAACGGCCGCGCGGGCCACCCGAAAACTCGTTGCGGTCGGCAACGAGATTTCAGGTGATGCGCGCGCGAAATGGCCGCAGCCTGCTTGTGCGCCGCGAGCACGCGCGCGCGCGATCATGGGCGCGCGGGACTGCATTGGCAACGCGCGAGCGGCGCGAGACCGACGGCCGATCGGATCACCAGAAACATTGCGACGCATTCTCCGTTCAATCTGCCGCACATGTAGCGCAACATGCATGACCTTTTGAAACCGCGGTTTGCACGCGCGCGCGGTGAAACTGCATGGGGCAGGTAGCACTACGGCGGCGTGAGGGGCGCGCCGTGGCAGTGGCGCGTGCGACCCCTTCCGCGGGGGGCGTCGGCGGACCTCCCCCCTTGGGGCCGCGATGCGCGCGGCGCGCGCGCCGAAATCAGCGGCGGCGGCGCGCGCCGCCGCTGCCGCTGGGGCACTCGGCGCTTCCGCGCGGGGCCAAGAACTGCGCGAGGGCCGCGCGGAATTGCGTTGCGGCGACGCATGCGATTGTTGTCAGCGGGGCCGTCGGTGGAACTCCTCGTGGGGCAGCGAACCGCGCGAGGGATGCGCCGAATTAATGGAATGGCGGCGACGCGCTCCACCTCTGCATCATGGAGCATTCGGCGGGGCCCCCGTCGGCGGCGCTTTATATCGAACGGACATGCGCGATGTCATGAGGGCTCGGCGCGCTTCCAGGAACGAATGGCAGCCCGTTGAAGAGCGCATTGCCCCCCCCCCTGCCCCCCAGCGCCTCCCTCTTCTTCACATTGCGAGCGCATTGCTGCCGTCGACGCTCACGTCGGCGACCGCGCTGCAGGTCTGCGCGGGCGACGCGCGCGAGCAGGGTGACGTCGGCGGGCCGTCCGCCACATGGAAATCCACAGGGGGTTCTGGTGGCGGGCCGCCCGCCAAAACAGATGGCGCATATAATTGAGGGCGCGGTCCGCCATCCCCCAGCGGGCACAGGGCAGCCCCCTGATCCCCCAACCATGCTGCCCGCAGAAGTAAAGGGGCGCAGCGGAGCGGAAATTCTACCATCCCGACCCAACGCCCGCGTTAGAATCGACGTGCGTTTGTGCAGGTATATATTCTTGTATGGAACGATGGCACCGTTAAATTGGAATCGCGGCGGCGACTTCCAGCGCGTTCTTCATTTCCTGGTCGGAAAAGGCGACGCTCTCAATTCGTAAAGAACGCGATGTATGTTTCGCGCGCGCGACGCATGGTGGTGAACGCTTCCTTCGCGCCGAGCTTGCCCCATCTCTTATGGGATGAAATCTACATGGGGTTGCCACCATTATGTTTTAGACTTAACAACTTCGAAATGCGTGCGTCATGCAGCTCGCGCGAGCGCGGTCGCACGCGCGAGCGGTTGACGCGCCGCCCGCTCGCTCGCGCCGCCCGGTCCTGGCGCGCGCGCTGCCTGCAGCGCGACCAACGCATGCGCGAAGCTATAACGTCATCCAAATATTCCACCGTGAGAGGGTCGCCCCCTCCAACCAGAGAATGAAAGTCCACGCTGGGTTTTCCCAATTGGTTTTCGATAGAACATCGCCTTCGCTGTATATATGTGTATATACCTATATGCACGACGTCGGGATGATCGCCCCCTCCCAACGGAGAAATAAACATGTCATTCGGTGTCCATCATTTGGCGTTCGGTTTAATGTCGCTCTGAATGCAGCGAGCGCGAGCGCGGTCGCGCGCGCGAGAAGGTGACGGGCCACGCGCCCGCCCGCGTCACCCGCGCGCGGCGCGCGCGCTGCATGACGCGCGCGCGAAACGCGCGTCACTTGCAGATTTGCCCAATATACCCACATGCTGTGCCCGCCTCTAACCAGGGAGTGAAAGTTTTCACGTGGTGTTCGCCATTGGGTTTTCGATCCAACGTCGCCTTGGTTGCATAGAAATCGCCACGCTGAGGCGATCGTTTCTTCCAATGAGGGGATGGGCGTTTCCATTGGGGTTTCGCCGCGGGCTATCGATCGTGGGCGTGCACCGCGCAGCGCCCGCGCAGCGCGCGCATGGCGCTTAGGTTTTTCAGGTTCCACATTGCGGACGTCGCATCTTCCGACCACGGAATGCAATTTTGCATTGGATGTTCACCATTGGGGTTTTGAACCAGCACCCCCCCCCCCACCACCACCACCACCGCCACGCCGCCGCCGCCGCCACCGCCGCCACCGCCGCCGCGCGCGTCGGGTGAGCCCCGCGTTGGGCCTCACCCGCGTGGCCGCGCTGGCCACGCCTTCCCCGCCCATCGATTGATGCGGTGGTTGCCCAGCCCCGCGGGCAGCTATAGCTCCAACTGCTGACGTTGCTGCATCGTTCGCGCGGCGGCGCGCGACCACGCGCCGCCGCGGCTGGGTTCGCCGATCTGTGCGAGGCGCGCGCCAATATTCCGAGGCGGCTAGCGCGTTCAGCCAGAATTTCGAATCGCGCAAATCGTGGCTGCGATTGGGGCGCAGATGGAGCAACGGCAACAAGCGCCGCCGCCGCGCCGCCGCCGCAGTCGCCGCCGCCGCCGTCGCCGTGCTCCTCGTCCTTTTCCCGCGCGTGTTCCTGCATGCTTTCTTGCGGTTCCCGCAAGGAGCAGTAGTGGCAGCATGCAGGCCGTGGCATACCGTATGCAGTATCTATTGGGTAGTATGTGCGTGTCAGCGTGTAATTTGCGATAGCAAGAGGGTTGTAGCCGTGGTATGGAAGAAGCAGGGGGAGATGTGGTCGGAGTGGAAATCATAGCAGTGGTAACAGCAACAGTAGAAGTAGTATAGTAGAAGAAGTGGCAGAGAGTAGTAAGAATCGCAGTTGCAGCAGTATTTCTGGCAGTTGTATAGTGGCAGTTGTACTGGTAGCGGTAGTACCAGTAGTCGTATTACGACTAGTAACAGTAGCCCGATAGTATCAGTGTAGAAGTAGCAGCATAAATTGTAATGGTAGTAGTGGTATTTGTACCAGAAGAAGTAACAACACGAATGGTGTATTACGGGCAGAGTATAACTGGACGTAGTGGGCGAAGTAGCCGTACTAGCATAAGTTGTGCCACCATCACTGTGATACGTATAGCAGATGTTGCACGTGACAATAGTACTAATGGTACCAGTAACGTGATCAATTGTATTAGTGACAGTCGTAGCAACACTCGTAGAAGAATACATAATATTTGTAGTAGTGTTAGTAGTTGTAGTAGTAGCAGCAGCAGCAGTAGCAATACTAGTTATAGTAGTAGTAATAGTAGCAATCGTAGAAGTAGTCGTAGTCGTAGTAGTAGTAGTAGTAGTA
>CAUYUJ010014971.1:242009-252009 GCA_963575745.1 Prorocentrum cordatum
GAGCGGGCTTCCAGCTTCTCCAGTCTACCCTTGTCGCCGACCGCGTTGCTATCGGACAGCTCCTTCAACCTGGCCAGCATGCCCTTCAACTCAGCGTCAGTGTACCGAGCGTGCTTTGTGGTGTCCAAGTCAGCCGCCGACACCCAATACGCTGACCCCTCTTGAAGCAACGACGACTTGTGCCCAACCACATTCGCGCATAATGCGCAGACCTTATGGCCTGTCGCGCCCTTGCAGTGTAAGCTAAATTTGAACGCCCTCTCGTCTTGGACGAGAATGTCCAGCTTCCCCCAGAGCATTCTCGGAGACGCCTCTCCGTGGATACTGAACTGGATGCCGCTCCTGAGGTCGATGCCATGCGGGGCGCCCATGAACAGCTTCAGGCATATCTTCATGAGCTCAGACATCCCACCACGAAGCCTCGCGACAGTAGTCGAACGACAGCCTGTCAGGGTGAACCACATCAGCTCGTTTGACAGCACAGGCCAATCGAAACCTAGAATTGTCCAATATATAGACTCCAGACGCCTCAAGTTGTGCGCACCCAATGGGTTACCTGGAGTAATCTCATCGCTGTATACGATGAGGCGTATGTAATTGTTCGTCTTGCCCAACGTATCGATAAGCACCTGTCGAAATGGCTCGCTCTCCCTGGCGGCGGCTTGCAAGAAAGCCCAAGGGTTCTGCACCCAGATCTCGAGGTCGTTACCGTCGCAATCAAACGCAGGGATCTTCTGCAATATAGGGCCGAAATCCGTGCTCTGGAATGCTATATCCTGTCTAGCTTTCCGTATGCTGAACGTCGAAAAGGCAGTCGGTAATTCTGCGTCTCGAATCTCAGCGAGGATGTGAGACAGCCCTGACGCAGTGACGCGGGCCTCCCTGCCCAAGTCCGTCAGCCGAAGTCGTTGCCGAGGCGGCGTTGTGCAATCTTCTGCATCGGTCGCCCGCTTCCGAGGCATCGCAACAAATTGCGTGTGAACAAACGCTTGAGCCAAACATGTGTTACGGACAGTGACCACTGGAAACGTACGGCCCACACGTGCCGACTCTCAGTTCCAGGCCTAAGCCGCCTCACGCACTGCACCGCAATTTGCATGCGACGAGGGGCGCCCCGCAGGGCGCTCGAACGGGAACACCGCACGGACCTTGGTTTCCGAGGCGAATCCGCATCAACATTGGCAGTAAAAGGCCGCGTGCAAATCGGCAAGTCATACATCACATATTGTCTTTCAATCGTTGCCGCCCACTGATCAAACACGCGCCCGATATGCCTCGGGCTGGAACAACGGGAACTGAGTGGGGAGCAGGATGTCAGATGTGGCGCGGTGAGCGGCAGTTGCTCATCTCTATGATGGTTTACACATCATCCCCCTCATCATCATCACCATCCGCCTCACCATCATTACATGCATCATCATCGCACCGCCTTCCAGTCGATAAATGTCGCCATGGGTTCCCCCATAGGTCAGTCAGTCAGTCTCGAGGTGGAGTACTTCGCGGGTAGCTATATATTGGGGGGGGGGGTGATCTATCAGGGCGCGTTTATGATAAGAGGTATTGCGGTTTGGGTGCGGGGGTGTCATATGGGAGGGGGGCCCATACATTTGGCGAGGGTACCAAAACGTCCGCAGTTCCATGCGGTGGTGGGTTGTTATGATAAGAGTGCGGGCGATGGCCACGCGGGGCCTTACAGTTCCCAACCATCCTGTGGCGTTGGGCCACCGTTTTGAAAAGGCAGCGCCCCGCGTCTTCACTCCTCCTCTCCTCATCCGCCTCCTCCTCCTCCTCTTCTTCCTGCTCCTTTTCCGCCCCCCCTCCTCTCACCATCGGCGTCATCATCATTATCACCATCAGCATCAGCATCATCGTCGCAATCGGCATCGTCATCGTCGTTACAATCATCGTGATGACCATTTCGGCACGCCCCTCACACGCTTCGTGGCACCACAGCGAGCTCCACCGAAGGCCCCAATGGGACCTCCCGCATGCGTCACCCACACCCAATTCTGGCATACCCAATCATTGAAGGCCCCAATGGGACCGCACGCATGCGACCCCCCCGCGCACACACACACACACACACACACACACACACACACTTCGGCGTACCCCTCACACGCTTCGTGGCCCCATATATAGGGAGTTCCACCGACGGCCCAACTGGGCCCGCACGCATGCGTCACCCACACCCAGGGATGGCGTACCCCGCACGCGTTACGTGGCCCCATATAGCGAGCCCCACCGAAGGTCACAACGAGGCCGCCCAACTTTTACAAACGGTACCCTCCCAGTCACTCGAGACCTCGGGGAGTTGGAGGGAGGACGAGAGCCCTGAATGACCAGGAGGGCGAAGTGGTCATGGAAGGAGGAGGGGTGGCGCGACGGAGGAGGGGGGCGGATAAGGAGGAAGAGGAGGGAGGAGGAGGAGGAGGAGGAGGAGGAGGAGGAGGAGGAGGAGGAGGAGACCGGAGGAGGAGAGGAGGAGGAGGAGGAGAAAACGAGGAGGGGGAGGAGGAGGTGGAGGAGGAGGAGGAGGAGGACGATACGACGGAGGAGGAGGGAGGAGGAGGAGGAGGACGAGGAGGAGGATGAGGAGGATACGAAAACGTAGCAGGACTCCCTGATATGTTACGTCTCATCTCCGCGCTGGCATGGTGAGGAGGAGGCGGATGAGGAGGAGGAAGGGGGAGGAGGGCGAGGAGGAGGACGAGGAGGAGGAAGAGGAGGAGGAGGAGGAGAAGCAGGAGGACAATGAGACGAAACAGTGCCAGGAGTCCCTGGTGCGTTTTCGTTTCATCTCCGCGCTGGCATGAGGAGGAGGGGGGGGAGGAGAAGTAGGATGAGACGGAGGATGAGACGAACCAGTACCAGGAGTCCCTGGTATTTTTCCTCTGCATCCCCGCGCTGGCATGAGGAGGAGGAGGACGAAGAGGAGGAGGAGGATGAAGATGATACGAACAAAGTACCAGGAGTCCCTGGTACGTTGTCGTCCCATCTCCGTGCTGCATGGCATGCGGAGGAGGAGGAGGATGCGGACGAGGATGAGGAGGAGGAGGGGAGGAGGAGGAGGAGGAGGAGACGAAACAGTACAGGGAGTTCCTGGTACTTGCTCGTCTCATCCCCGTGCTGACATGAGGAGGAGAAGGATGATGGGGACGGGAGGCGGAGGAGGAGGAGGAGGAGGAAGAGGAGGATGGGGAGGAGGAGGAGGAGGAGGACAATGCGTGGAGAAGAGGGAGTGGGAATAGCTCCAAGCAAAGGCAAGCATCACGCCACCCCGCTCGCCTAGCCGCTTGAAGACGGGGACCCGAAGTCATCCCGCCATCGGCGGCCAGGCCAGTGGGGAATGGGTGGTGTTTGCCATGCGCTGCAAATCTGTCACGCCCTCACGGCCTCTATTGTTCTCATCGGCATGCGCACGCCAACCGCACCCCCGAGTGCACAGCGGTTGTCGCAACGACAGTCTGTCGACCGTACCCCGTGCCCCAAAACTAAGTTGAATCGTAAACCCGACCAGCCGCACCCCACGCAATCGAAGCCTGCTGGCGCGCGTCCGCCTGGCTCATGCCCCGACTCAAGGCATGATTGAGAACCCCCTTGTACGCCCTCGAGGCGTAGGCGTTTCGGGACCTGTTCTTCACGTCGCTCTTCGCAAGCCAGAAGGACATGTCGAATGCTTCGGGGGGGGTTTGGGGGGCTGGCACGACTACGTTCGACGAGCCCCACTGTGTGGCATTTGAGGGGGGAGGCAGGAGGAGTGAGGCATGGGGGAGGCATGGAGGATGAGCGGGAAGATGTAATTTGAGATGTTGTCAGTGTTGGGCTAATCCCCAATCGTCGTACCAAAATCGGCACGTCACGGCACGGCACGGTTTCTTTGGTTGAGCACGCCGCGACACAGTACCACCACACAACGGGGCCGTGCAACGACGGCGACGGTGTAGGTATCTTGACACCGCGCGGAGCATATTACATTGAACGTGTGTTCAATGGTATATACCATAACGGCGTCGGCGGCGTTCACTTTGGACGTCCATAAGGCCACCGTCGTGGTAACGTGACGCGACTGCGAGACGACACGCGACCAGCCCCCACCCCGCCAAACCCCCCGCATGCGCCGCCAGCAGCAGCGGGCCGCTTGAGCACAGCCTTGGCCGTGGGTTTGGCTTTAGCCTCGGCCTTGGGAGAACCCTTGGCCTTGGCCTTGGCCTTACCCTTGGCCTTAGCTGTGCCCTTCGGTGGTCCCTTCATGGCCATCTTCTTGGCATCCGTATCCCCGAGCATCCTGGAGTGGGCCATGAACCGAGTCTGAAGGCATGGGGTGTGGGGAGGTTGGGTGCGAGCTTATAGTAGAGGGTGGGGTGGCACCGATGGCGGCGACATAAACATGCGAAACGGATCGGCAGGGCCTGGCGTGGCCCGCCCCCCGTTGCGCGATGTTCAATGACGCCGTCATCGCGCTCCCTCGTGCACCCGCGTGCCCAACCTTCGCCATCCCGAACCCCCACTCTCGAAACAAACCCACTCCCAGCATTAGACCCAGCGTCCTCTGCTCAAGGGCAGCAGCTGCGTCCGCTGGCACACCACCCACGGGAGGAAGCACGTGGTCAGGCGGAACAGGGCCTGCATCGATGGGCGCGGGGCGGTCGATGCTAGCCAGTGCCATGACCTCGGAGCTCGAAGAGGGGGCAGGTGCAACCGCGATTGCATTAGCCCTCGGCCTCAAGTTCATTAAGTTGGCCTGGCCGACGCCTGCCTGGCCGCCGATGCCGCCGCCCAAGAGGTCATGGTGAAGCCGCGCAATTCCCTGAAACAGCATGTTGCCCATCTGCAGCATCGCCTCATTCATGCCGTCCTGGCTGCCACCGAGGTTCAGCGTGGGCACTGCGCGACCAGCGCTCTCCGACTGCCGAGTCGCAAGCCTGAGATCCCTGTGGTTACGTTTGATCGCCATGCCCTCAGACGATGGCATCTCTGCAAGCGCAGGTGGAGGAGGTACAGGGGGCGTGTCGCCGTAGGCGTGCCGCAGCAATGACGGCGGCAAATGCGTCGGGAGGGTGTACGTCGTCACCCATTGGAATTTGTGCTTCCCCTTGGTCTTCTCGATGGACTTCACTGCAGTTTGGAACGACTTGGCGAAATTCTTCCTGGCCTCGGCGTCCATCGAGTTGACCTCGTCGGGGCTCATACAAGCCATCACCAATGCGGCACACGCCTTCTGCAACTTCTGGGACGGGCAGATCATACCAAGCTTGTACATGCGCGCCGTCACGGTTCCAACCTTCGCCTGTCGGGCGAACGTTGGATTGGAGAGCACCGCCCAGTCGTCCTCGGTGAAGAACCTGTTGAGGTTGTCGCAGTATTGTTGAGGCCGAGAAGAGCTGCCATCAACGGGCTCTGACACCTTGTCGCTGAGGATGGTCGCCAGAGCAAGCTTGTGATCTGCGCTCCACGGCCCAACGTTCAGCTCCCCCATGATCATGGTCGACTCATCCACGGTCAGGCGAGGCGCTTGGGTGATCGCGGCACGGATCGCGTCCGACTGCAATTGCATCAACTGCTCCCTGGGGACTCCAGCCGCCGCCTGCTCGTTTATGAATTGGACCCGCGAGCGAATCGCGATGATCAGCTTCTGCGCGACAGACTGCTCGGGCGCCGACATCACACACCAACGCTGCGAGTGATGCTGCGCTCACGACACAAAGCGCCTCTTGCACTAACGAGCCAAAACGGCTACGGAGTGGAAGGGGCTCGTGGTGAGGGTGGCATTGCGCTGGCAGCGCCACGAGATGCGGAGCACACCCGAGACATTACGGTGGCTTCCCATGGGGTAGGGCATCGTTTCTGGATGGGCCATTGGGCAACCGATCGCCCCTTCAGGGGCGGGGCGATACTGGCCTCGGCATGGCGGGGGCTGCTAAATTCGGCCAGGCTCTCGACACACACTGGCGTCGCATCGACTACGTTGCTGGACTGGCAGCCGCATATAGGCCATCACATAGGCGAAACCACACGCACACGCGACATCACTGGTGTTAAAACTGCTGACAGACACGCTTCACACGACGCAGCGATTGCCACAACCGACAGCAGGCACGCAAAAGTTCGAACCTCCAGCTGGAGGCTCGAACGCAGCGTTCAGACCCCCCTGAGCGCCTCGAACATTTGTATACCCTCCCCTGGCGATCCCGAACGCCTGGATTCGTTCATTTCGTACAATGCGCATGTTCGGGATCGCTGTGGGAGGTTCGAACAATTGTTCGAACCTCCCAGGGGAGGCTGAACGCCACGTTCGAGACCCCAGCTGGAGGTTCGAACTTTTAGCGAACGCATCTCGATGCATCTGAACTTCCGCGTCTGACGGACGTCGTCACCCGCAGATTGCGGGCGGTCGGCATGGCACCTGGATGCAACGGCGTCGCACCGACACTTGATTTAACTGACATGGTGTTGTTCCCATCTGCGGTAAATGGTGGCCACACTTGATACGAAACACGACGAGGACAGTGCAAGGTGCTGTCGCCCATGCACCCGATGGCGCAGCCATTGCTGACCTCGCCACTTCGATCTGTACTAAACTGGCCTACACACGCGACAAAATGCAGCTCCAAGCTGCGTGGTCTGCGGGCGCTGTCTCGCGCAACCCCATGCCGTCCGAGTGCGCCCGCTGACCTGCTCAATGCTTTACTGGGCTCGGCTGAGGCTGGTCGGCGACTAGCCCAGGGGGAGTGTGATGCTGCGCGTAGAACGTTTCAAGCACTGCCGCCATTGACTCAGCCCTCGACTGGAGATCCTCACCTGGGGGGACCTTCATAGTTTTCAAACGCCAGGTGGCTTTTTGCTTGTCGTAGTAGTTGACACCTACAGCATGCCGACTCCTATACCAACGAACAACATCTCCCTGGAACGTCGGCTCTGGGAGACCTGAACTACGCACCCAAGCGGGCTTCATCGTCAGCAACTTGATGGCATCAGGCGTGCTCTCGATGCACAACTTGTTCCGAAGGTTTTTGCATGTGCATACAATGACCGTGTATTTCCCCCCGTGGTCAACTTCTACCTCGACTGATGTCGTCGGGGCGATGTCGTCGATTAGCTCCCTCTTGGGCCGCTTCGGCATGTACGTGACATCATCGTGAGGGCCCAACGTGGGATCTTCCTTCCTCGAAAGCTCGCGCATCATGCGGTCGGTGGCCTGGTTGCGGAGATGGATGATATAGTCCAGCATATCACGTTGGCCTGCGAATCTGGTGTATGAGCTGTCCTGGCGGTCCACCACGACGAACTGGCGACCATCGACCTCGACGACGGGCGCGATCCATCTGCTGGTCAGCGGCTGCCCCTCGTAGAGAGAGATCGCCACGACATCCTGGTCGATACATGCCATTGGAACCCACCTCAGGCGGGGACTCGCACACAACTCCTGGGCGTTAGGGGCTCTGACCAGAAAACGTTTGAGCCAAAATGGCTACGGAAACGCTGCCAAGTGTGCCAGGGGCCGGCCCGTGGCCACCTGAGACTGTCTGATCATGTCGGGGCGTAGCCCCCCTTGACGGACACACACGCACGCCCGATGTCACACTTGCACAGGGGGGATGATGAATGAGAGGAGGGCTAGGTTGCAAAGGAGGGCACTCAAGAGGAGTACGAGTGCACGGCAGTTCCGACGACAGGGGCCATCTCATGGAAGGGTTACACGCACCAGCAATAGAGGCCTGCGGCATTGGACGCGCGTCCCTGATCCCAACGCGGGCGCTAGAAGCGCCAATAGATGTCGGCTCAGGGACTCGGATCGCAATGCCGCAGACGACTAGAGCCAGCCTGTGCAACCCTTGAGGTGGAGGGGAGGGGGATGTCTGGCACGTAGGGTTGTGTTTCGCGGGCATCGCGTGGGATCACCGATCCTGGCTTCTGCCACTGCATGCATCATCCGCCTCGATGCCTCACCGAGGCTGGCGGGTCCAGAGTGAGCCGACGGCATGGCAGCGTTTAATCCTGATTAAACAACTTTGCAGGGTGCTGCCAGGACGTCGGAGGTGCGAGTCTTCTGGGTCGAACTCATCCTCCCTCTCCTCCTCCTCATTATCCTCGCTCTCCTCCTCCTCCTCCTGACCTGCCTCCGCGATCTCTTTCCCCCCATCATCCTCCTCATCATCCCCCTCCTCCTCCCCCCTTCCTCCTCCTCCCCCCTTCTCTTCTCCCTCCTCCTCCTCCTCCTCCACCTGAGAAAGCCCCCGAGTGAGTTTTCACGCGGCAGCTGCGTTCACCGTAGGAAAATGCGTGTTCGCCGCAGACAATAACGCTTGCTTTTCGAGAGCCCCATGCTTTAATTGGATCTGAAACAGCATAAGATCCCAGGGGGGGGCAGGGTTTCAAGCGGGCCACCGTGAAAACTCACGCGCAGGAGGAGGAGGAGGAGGAGGAGGAGGAGGAGGAGGAGGGGGAGGAGGTCACAGACTCGTCCTCCTTCTCCTAAATCTGTGACCTCGTCCTCCTCCTCCTCCTCCTCCTCCTCCTCCTCCTCCTTCTCCGTCTTAGTTCGCCGTATTCGTCGGCATATCTCCCAAACCCCTCTATGCTCGAACCTGACTCGAGCGCCTGCGCGGCCGTCGCTCACGCGACTCGGGGCGCCTTGCTGGAAGACGCGGCGGAGGCCGCAGCACGCTTCACGCCGCAGGTCGGCTGCTGCAGCAGCTCGTCGCCAGGCTTGATGGCCATCGGGTTGACCAGCACAGGGATGTACGTGTCCACGAACGTGTCCATGTCCCCGCTGCCCGTGCTCTTGACGCCAGAGACGCGCGAGCGGATGCCGAAAACGCTGCGCTCGAGGTTGGCAAGCGTGCTGTCGGAGGCAACCTTCGTCACCCAGTACGGCACCAGGAACCCAGGCTGCGAGGTGCTCACAGGCATCTCGAACTTGGGGTTCAGCCAGAAGCGCATCTTGTTACCGCTGCCGTCGAGGATGGTCGTCATGTCCTCCACCTCGACCGCCGACGCTGGGACCTTCGTCCCGACGCCGATGCTGGTGGTGAGCGGCACCATCATCAACCCACCTTTGTTCACCTTCACGTTGCACACGACCTGCAAGGGAACGCCCTTGGCAGAGAACACGTGCGTGAGCCAGTCACGGTTGCTCACGTCCCACTGGTAGGCCCACGTCAGCGCCGTCCGCAGCCTCGCCTTCGCGAGGTCCAGGGCGATCTCGCGATGATCCTCGGGCGGTGCGCCGAACAACATCAACGCTCTCCCCCATGTTAACCCGTATGGCCGTTTTAACCCGCATGGCCGTTTTAGCCCGCATGGCCGTTTAATCTAATCTCGCATGGCCGTTTTATCCCGCGTGGCCGTGTTAACCCGTATGGCAGATTTAACCCGCATGGCAGTTTTAACCCGCGTGGCCGTTTTAACCAGCGTGGCCGTGTTAACCCGCGTGGCCGTTTTAACCCGTATGGCCGTTTTAACCCGCATGGCCGTGTCAATCCGCGTGGCCGTTTTAACCCACATGGCCGTTTTCACCCGTATGGCAGTTTTAACCCGCGTGGCCGTTTTATCCCGCGTGGCTGTTTTCACCCGCATGGTCGTTTTAACCCGCGTGGCCGCTTTAACCCGTATGCCCGTTTTAACCCGCGTGGCCGTTTTAACCCGTATGGCCGTTTTAGCCCGCGTGGCCGTAGGAAGAGGATGATGAGATGGAGGAGGGTCACATTGCATCTTCCTCCATCTCATCAACCTCGTCCTACGGCTACGCGGAGGAGGAGGAACACGTGTATCCCCCCCTACAAGTCCCTCCCCCTGCAGTACCCCTCATCATCACCCAATGTCCTCATTCACAGCCGCGCATCGCACTGAGGAAGCCCAGCTTCGACTGCGCCAGGCACATAGCTGCGCTCTCGTAGTCGGCGACGGCCATCGCCGCGCGCTCGTACGACTGCAGGTAAGCCCACCACTCTGCTTGGACTTCCCCTGCGGCGACGGTGACGCCAGCCTCGGACCGAAG
>CAUYUJ010014971.1:257009-363974 GCA_963575745.1 Prorocentrum cordatum
TTCCCCTTCCTCCTCCAAATCTGTAACTTGTACCAACTCCGTAGCACTGGCATACAAGAACGAAGAGGAGCAGCGCAGGAGACGGAGGAGGAGGAGGTCGCCCATATGGTACACGTGTGCCAAAACTGTGACCTCCTCATCCTCCTCCTCATCCTCCCTCCTCTTCCCCCCCTCCCACTCCTCCTCCATCGTTGAAAAATTGTACCAACTATGTAGAAGTTGGACAAGAGCAAAGATGAGCAGCGCAGGAGGATGAGGTCACATATTTGGCACACCTGTACCACATATGTGACCTCCTCCTCCTCCTCCTCCTCCTCCTCCTCCTCCCCCTCCCTCCTCTTCCCCCCGATCCCCCTCCCCCCCAAACATCTGCAACTTGCACCAAATCTGCAACACTGGTGCAGGAGCAAAGGGGAGCAGCGCAAGAGGAGGAGGAGGAGGAGGAGGAGGAGGAGGAGGAGGTCATAGTATACCTGTACCAAATATGTGACGTCTTCCTCCTCCTCCTCCTCCTCCTCCTCTTCCTCCTCCTCCTCCCTCCTCTTCGCCCCCCTCCCCCTCCTCCAAACCTGTAGCTTGTACCAAATCTGTAACATTGATACAAGAGCAAAGAGGGACAGCACATGAGGAGGAGGAGGAGGATGTGGTCACATATGTGGTACAGCTGTACCAAAAGTGTGACCTCCTCCTCCCCCTCCTCCTCCTCCACCCTCCTCTTCCTTCCCCCTCCGCCTCCAAACCTGTAACTTGTATACCAAATCTGTAGCATTGGTACAACAGCAACGTGGAGCAGCGCAGGAGAAGGAGGAGGATGAGGAGGAGGATGTCACATATTTTGGTGCTCCTGTGCCAGATCTGTGACCTGCTCCTCCTCCTCCTCCTCCTCCTCCTCCTCCTCATCAGCGTCATCATCATCATCATCATCATCATCATCGTCATCATCATCATCATCATTATCACATCGCATCCATCATCATCATCATCATCATCATCATTTCATCATCATAATCATACGCATACCTAGATCCTAATAATCATCCAGCTATCTGTCCGCCGTCATCACGCCGCATCCTCCTCCACCCCTTAATTACCGGCATGTTGAATAATAATCCCTACTATTCCTGCTCATCATGAACTACCCTTCTACTCATCACCATCAACTCATTCAGCAGCAGCACAGGCAAATTCATCAGCAGTCATAACCATCCTCATCTAATACTCATGGTCCGCCTCCTCACCTAATCAGTAATTCGATCGTTGAATACCTAATCCGCATTGTATTCCCCCTCCTTCCTACGCATACTCTTCAGCATCCTTCCTCCCCCCTCCTCAATCACCCTCAGAAGCATCGTAAGCATAATCATCATAAGAAGCAGCATCCATCATAATCATAAGCATTACTCATCAGCATCATCATCCTCAGAATAATCTTCGTCCTCCTCCTCACGAATTAAGCCGTTGATAATCCTCCTCCTCCTCTTCCTCCTCCTCCTCCTACTCTTTCTCCTCCCTCCTCTTTCCCCCTCCGCCCCAAGTCAGTCA
This sequence comes from Prorocentrum cordatum, assembly GCA_963575745.1. NCBI lineage: Eukaryota > Dinophyceae > Prorocentrales > Prorocentraceae > Prorocentrum > Prorocentrum cordatum. The sequence continues at coordinate 258,552 of CAUYUJ010014971.1, forward strand.
CAGGTCGAGAGGGCCGCTGTGTTCAGTGGTCGCTTAGGTTCTTCGGGGGGTCGTCACGGTACTCTTCGCTCTCGGGATGGTCAGAGGCTCTTGGGGGCTTTGGAGCGTTTCTCGCCACCGTTTGCTTCTGGGATCCTTGGTCGTCCCCTGGAAGGGGGCGGGAGGAAGGTTGGAGGAGGCTGCGGGAGGAGTCAGATAAAAAAAAGTGCGGTCCTGGTACTCGTCCAAGAACTTGCCGCACGCCACGCTCACGGGCCTCGCCCTCCCCGCGGCCTTGACCCAGACCGCGTCTGAGTCGATCTTGGCGATGGTCATCACCGTGCGGTCGCCACTGCGCAAGACCACCGTGGAGCCTACGATGAAGCCCGCTCTCGCGATCGCCGCCGCGGTCACCGACTGGCCAGCGTACTCGACCATGACCTCGCCGCTCTCGGGCGTCGCCTTCTCGTCGGGGTCCGACGCATCAGTCCACGGCTGCAGCAGGTTCCGAGACAGCGGGTCCTTCTTGGCGACGTCCTCCAAGAACTGGTTCGCGACCGCCCTCAGCGAGCTGAACTGCGGGCGGCCCTTCGCCTTCTTGCCATGAATGAACATGACGAAACGAATCTCCGCGTCCGCGAGCACTCGAACCTTGTCCGTGTGGCTCATGCCCGTCACCTGCGGCAGCCATGCCTTGGCGGCGCGGATGTACGCCACGGCCTGGTCGACCAAGATCTTCTTGGAGCCCGTCACCTGCTGAGCATCGCAGCTGGTGATGAGCTTGGACACCCCATCGCGAACGAAAGCCTCTGGAGCCTGAATGGCCGCCTTGACCATCGCAACGATGTATTCTGCACCCTGGCCGTACTTGATGCCTGCGATGATCTTGAACGTCCTCGAATCGACGTCGCGGAGGAACCTGCGCGTCTTTGACCACCCATCGAGATCGTGCAGCCAGATCGGCACGGTGCCGCCCGAGTAGTGCTTGACGAACCCCCCCAAGTCCTCGCACTGGCCGCTGAGATAAGGCGCGGTCCGCTCGAGCGACGCCGCCAGCCTCGACCAATCCACAGAGCCGACCAGCTTCTGCTGCGCAGCCGCCCTCTTGTGGATGGAGAGCATAGTAGCTATCTTCGAAGGCGTCTGCTCAGTGTCGTGACCGCTGTTGCCTGCCACCTGCAAGAAGTCCGCCAACTCTGGACAGTAACTCTCAACCTGGTGCTTGATGCACAAGAAATCGATGCCGTGGTCCAGAGGTTCCGCGAAGGATGGCGCCAGCTGCAGCACCTTGTCCCTCGAGACACGGTTCCCAGCCGAAATCTCGACCTCGTCCGTCAGACTGCCGTACCTGGCGATATTACGCCGAGCCCGACCGCGACGCATGGCGCCACCACCTATCACACCTCCCGTCCTTCCGACGGATCGCCGTCGGCGCCGCGATGGGCGGGAAGTCGGGGGAGGTGGCGCGATGCGCGAGTCAGCTCTTGGAGGGTGGAGCGCGCTCCTGCGCTCAGTTCCCCTCCTCCCCCTCCTCCTCCTCCTCCTCCTCCTCCTCCTCCTCCTCCTCCCCCCCTTCCTCCCCCATCCTCCTTCTCCTCCTAGCTCCTCCTCGCCCTCCTCCTCCTCCTCCCGCTCCTCATTCCTCCTGCCCGTGGGCACTTCACGCAGCGGACACCAGCTGTACAATGGGACCCCGCCACTGTGAGGAAGCGCAGCTGGCCCTCGTTGGAGAAGGGCGCGAGGTAGCCATCTGACGCCACTGCGAGATCCTGATTGAACTTCCACTGGGCTGCACCGCGAGCGCCTGGCGGCATCTCGAAGCATCGAGCTGCTGCCACCTCCACCTTCGACCACCCCTGGCGCACGACGCGGAGAAGCACCTTGTGCACGTTGCATGCTTCTACGCCGACGCCGCCGCGATTGTCGCCGTGCACGCCGACGTGGGCCACGTCGCAGCGCTGGCGGTATGCCAGGCCATGCTCGAGGAGGAGCGAGCAGATCTTGTCGGCTGCACTCTTGATCTCACTGATGTCACCATTGAGATGCTCACTGGCGAGCTTGTTGATCGCGGGCGCGACCAACTTCAGGGCCTCCTCTAAGTTGGAACCCTGCATCCCGGCACTGCTGCAGGGAGGGAGGCCTCAAGAAAGCCTCGAGCCAAAATGGCTGCAATGGCGGAGGGGTGGAAGGGGGAGGGGCATGAGGAGCCTTGGCGCTCGTGGCGTTTCGAATCGTTTGCGATCTTCGGGGGCCCGTGTAACCATCCAGGACGGGCGCAGCCCTCTGGGCGTGAGTGGGGGGTTCTCTGGTCATATAGTCTCCCCCTTCGGGGAAGGGCTTGTTCCTTACTGGGCCCCGCGGGGCCGACTCTTGGGGTGTTGTTTATTGTTGACACCCCCCTATATACTCCTACTACTACTAGTACAGCTACGGATGAGGATGAAGATGAGGATGAGGATGAGGATGAGGATGAGGATGATTATGATGATGATGGTGCTGATGATGAGGAAGAGGAGGAGGAGGAGGAAGAAGAGGAGGAAGAGGAGGATGCAAAGGAGGAATGAGGAGGAAGAGGAGGAGGAGGAGGAAAATGAGGATGAGGATGAGGATGCTGATGATGATGATGATGATGCTGATGATGATGAGGAGGAGGAGGAGGCAGAGTAGGAGGAGGAGCAGGAAGAGGAGGAGGAGGATGCAAAGGAGGAATGAGGAGGAGGAGGAGGAGGAGGAGGAGGAAGATGAGGAGGAGGATGAGGATGAGGATGAGGATGATGATGATGATGATGATGATGATGATGATGATGATGATGACGCTGATGAGGAGGAGGAGGAGGAGGAGGAGGAGGTGGAAGAGGAGGAGGGCGAGGAGGAGAAGAAGGGCCGCTAGGGTCTGGTCCGAAACGGTCCCCTGGGGCCGCCCGAGGAGGAGGAGGAGGAGGGCCGCTAGGGTCTGGCCCGAGGAGGAGGATGAGGAGGAGGGCCGCCGCCGTCGTAGTACACCCTGTTTTGGTCCTATGGCCAGACTGTGTGCAATGGCCAGACTGCATGCAACGTGGGTGCTGTACAAGCACTATTCAGCGAAGGCCCAGTGCAGGCCATCAATACATCAGCCTGTGATGGCTGGCAACATTCAGGAAGTCGGCCCAATTCTGTGCATCAGGGCCAACACTGAACTTTTGAACAAGCATGGCGTGGTATATTGACACTGCGAGCTTGCGCGTGTACGGCGCTGCACCACCCCTGAAAAATGGGCCGTTCCGTCCAACCCTAGATGCGGCACCGTGCACGTCTATAAACGTCACGATATCTGAGATCTCGGCGAGGATCGGCGACAACGCACGAATCACGCCCCAATGCCGAGCCTGGTCCATGTACCCGACTCCGAGTGTCATCTCCAGCAAGTCGCCGTGGAGTTCGAGCCAGTGGTTGGTGTCATGTGTGCGAGGCCACCTTGTGCGCACCATCTTTTGAAGCACCTTCCACTTGCTCGCCACCAGTCTGACATTCGGGGAAGGGCCTCGGCGGCCGAGAACGTGGTGCGCCATCTGCCCCAGCAACAGCCAGAACAGCGTGTACACGAAGTTGCCTGGGTCAAACCAGCGCTTCCTGTCCCAGACGGCCCCCCTGTACGAGAGCATTTTGATATGTGGCCAGCTGATATGCGTCGTCGCAAGCCCGATGATGCCAATCGTGTCCCTGCAGCCAGCCTCGCTGAATACATTGTAGAACTGGTCGTAGAGCCGGTTCAAATGAGGCTTGAACTCTGCATTTAAGTCGTACATGTGCAAGGTGAGGCACCTCCTTGGATCGTATATGATGGCATCGGCGGTTTGCATGAGCGGGTACTTGTTGGCATGGCCCACAGCCTTCCACATCTGGAAGAACACGCGCAAGAAGGAATCGTTCACCAACCGTGGACGGGCAACCTGAAGCATCGCTGTCTCCGAGAGATAGCGTGGGTCAGAATCAACATGCTTGAACCCAAAATGGTTACGGACCTGTTGAGTGCACCTGCGTGGCCCTAAGTGGTACAGGGTTCCGATGACCCGCTCGGATTACCAACATGATCTGCGGGCCCCATATGGCTCCCGCCTGAGACTTCCTCACAATTCACTCAGAGACGAGGCTCCCGCCTGAGACTTCCTCCAAATTCAGGCTTATAAGTCTGAGTGTTGAGTGAGTATGTGTGATCCTGTGGTCCTTCCTTCCTGTTCCTGTTCCTCAGGCGCGGTGAAGTAACACAAAGAACCCCATCATAGGATATGGGGAACAAGTGGAAAACCAATGGTTTTTGCATTGTTGCCCGCTCGCTTCCGATGGCCTCCCAGAGCCTCCAGATTGCCCCGTGATGGCCCATGAGGGCCCCGAGAGATGCCCAAGGGAGCTCGGATGCGGCCGCAAAAGCGCTCAAGAGTGCGGTTCGGCTGTCCCCATCTTTGATCCCGCACTTCCCTGATCACCTCAACTCGTGTGGACATCGTTTCTGGATGGGCCGATGGGGGGTGCGCGAAGCGCTTAGACTTTATACTGTGACCGTCGAAGCGATGGCGAGCGGCGCGCCGACTACCCCGCTGCGTCTTCGTTTATGCAGCGGCAGGTGACGCTGGCGGGCACCTGCAGATGTCCTGCCAGCGCGCCGTATACGGCGCGCTGGCAGGACATCTGCCGCGTGGGCAGACGGGCATCGGCGGCGGGGGAAGAGGCGGAGGAGGGTGATGATACCACAACTCGCCAAATGCAAACCAATGCAATCCGACGCCGAATCGAAGGCACGATTTTGTTTTTTTCGGGAAATCGCTTTCGGGGCCCTTGGATTCGAGATCGAATGTTTTTCGAATTTGTCGGCCGACCCCCATCAGGCGCGTCGTGGTTATAACACAGTGTGCAGTGGTCGCGCGGACGTGCGCGCATGGCAGTGCGCGTGCAAATTGCTGTTGCACAAAATTCAACGCCCCGGCTTCGATTGGAATCAAATGTGGCACGCCTCATGTGTGAATATTTCAGCGTTCGATTTGTTGGGTTTGTGTGACTGAAATTCCGCACGCGGGGCTTGTAAATCACGCCTGCGGGGCTTTGCTAACCTGATTAGCGCTACTTCGTAAATGGCATATAACTTGAAATAACTGCTTCCGCTAATCGCGCTAATCGATTACGGTGGTTACAATAACCTGGTTATAACTCCATCCAACCATGAGCTCGCAATTATTGCAATTGCGTAAGTGCCATAACGGATAACATTAGATTTATCTAAATTGTTGTGAATAGGCGAAGTTAGGGTCAAGTTGCACCTCGCTTATAACATGGTTGCGCATACATATAAGTCCGACAATCGATTACTAAACGCCGCATCCATTCCAGTGGGATTCGTCGGCGGATCCACCGGATCCACCGGATCCGTCCGGAAACGGTGCCGGAGGCCGCTCTGGGCTCCTCTGGGCACCTCCCCCGGGGCCGGTTTTGTGAGGATGTCTCAAGCGAGGGCGCCGGTTTGGGATTCGTCGGCGGATCCAGCGGATCTGTCCGGAAACGGTGCCGGAGGCCGCTCTGGGCTCCTCTGGGCACCTCCCCCGGGGCCGGTTTTGTGAGGATGTCTCAAGCGAGGGCGCCGGTTTGGGATCGTCGGATTCCCGGATCCAGCGGATCCGCGGATCCGTCCGGAAAGCCGGAGGCCGCTCTGGGCTCCTCTGGGCACTCCCCCGGGGCCCGTTTTGTGAGGATGTCTCAGGCGAGGGCGCCGGTTTGGGATTCGTCACCGGATCCAGCGGATCCAGCGGATCCGTCCGGAAACGGTGCCGGAGGCCGCTCTGGGCTCCTCTGGGCATCCCCCCCGGGGCCCGTTTTGTGAGGATGTCTCAGGCGAGGGCGCCGGTTTGGGATTCGTCACCGGATCCAGCGGATCCAGCGGATCCAGCGGATCCGTCCGGAAACGGTGCCGGAGGCCGCTCTGGGCTCCTCTGGGCATCCCCCCCGGGGCCCGTTTTGTGAGGATGTCTCAGGCGAGGGCGCCGGTTTGGGATTCGTCGGCGGATCCACCGGATCCAGCGGATTTTTCCGGAAACGGTGCCGGAGGCCGCTCTGGGCTCCTCTGGGCACCTCCCCCGGGGCCGGTTTTGTGAGGATGTCTCAAGCGAGGGCGCCGGTTTGGGATTCGTCGGATCCACCGGATCCAGCGGATCTGTCCGGAAACGGTGCCGGAGGCCGCTCTGGGCTCCTCTGGGCACCTCCCCCGGGGCCGGTTTTGTGAGGATGTCTCAAGCGAGGGCGCCGGTTTGGGATTCGTCGGATCCACCGGATCCAGCGGATCTGTCCGGAAACGGTGCCGGAGGCCGCTCTGGGGGGCTCTGGGTCTCCGTCTGGGTTGCCCCGCTCTGGGCTCCTCTGGGCCGGGGCCGTTTTGTGAGGATGTCTCAAGCGAGGGCGCCGGTTTGGGATTCGTCGGCGGATCCACCGGATCCAGCGGATCTGTCCGGAAACGGTGCCGGAGGCCGCTCTGGACTCGTGCTCTTCGCGCCGGGGGTGAGGATGACGTGAGTTCCACAGAAACTCCCTCAAATTAGCCGATCCACCTGGGATCGCACAGGAGCCTCCGCAGGCGCCCCCGCCGGCTTCCACTCAGGCTGCTTCGGCAGCCTCTTCTGATGAGAATGCCGGAAGGTCTCGTTCCCATCCGCGCGTCAGAGGAGAGCCCCATCCACAGGCACGGCTTCTTCGTGAGTGGAGGCAAGCTGGCCCGAAGGAGCGCGCTCTTAGGCGAGGAGGCGAACTACTTCCTTATAGTGACCCAAGACGTCGGAAAGGGGAACACTCGGCCTTCGGCAAGGGCAACCCTGCCTATAGGGACGCTCAGGGTAAGGCCATCCGCGGTGGCTATCAGCTTGCAACAAACATCCGCCGCCCCGAAACAGAAGAAGTGCGGACTCAGCTGCGAAACGTCATCGCGGCGCGCAAGCTGTATAGGCCTCAGGCAGTTTGCGGGCCATGCTCCGAGCCGCTCCAGGAGCACAGGCCGGGATGCCCTGTAGGGCTCAACGAAAGTTTGAGCCCGAACAGGGGCCGCATTCCTCATAAGGAGGGCCATCCGCCACTGATCCCGATGACACAAGACGAGATCGCAGAGATCAATTGTCGTCTCGGGATCACGGTTCACATGGGGCCGAAAGCCGAGGAGGATAAGCCTCCCCCGGCCCCAAGGGGACTGGTGCCCATGACCCAGGAAGAAATGGGTGCGCTCTTTAACTTTCCTGGAATGCGAGGAAACTCGCCCGGCGTTTCCAGCCAGTCCTAACAGCCAGAACCGACAGCCAACGATGACCAGAAGGCCCAGCGAGATGCGGCGGATGAGGAACGTATGCGAATAGCCAAGGAACGCACACGCGAGGCAGTTCGCCAGATGCTGATGGATTCCCAAAAGATATACATGAAGGGGGCGAAGAAGCCCCCGCCCCCACTCCAACCGAAGGCTAAGAGCGAAACTCCAGCCCCGAAGTCGCCTTCGGGGGTGAGACAGAAAACAACGGCACGCTCTGAGGATCCTGGGCCAGATGCGCAGATAGAGGTGCCTCGCTCTAAAACGCCGAGACCACCGACTGGCACAACTCCAGCACAAGGACCTGGTCCCAAGCAGCAACCTCAGGACCCTGTGGAGGAACGGAGACGCCCGCCTAGTCGCAGCGGATCCATCGCCAATAAGGCAAAGGCTTTCGAGTGCACAGGGTACGCCCCTGCGCCAGCCTCGCCTGTGGCGGCACGTTCCAAAAGGTCCGACGAATGCGCGCTGTCTAGGGGCACCTGGGCGCCGACGATTAGGGGTAGCGCCAGTCGCGAGTCGCCGCCGGGAAGCCCGCCAGGCGCTGCCGCTGCAGCTTCCTCCTCCTCAGGAGCCGCAGCCTCCCCAGCGACTGAGGCTCCTGCGCGGGGAAGCCCGCCCGAGGATCAGCTGCGCCACCCAGGAGACACGTCCTTCACCAGTGGGAGTCCGAATGTGATCAGGGATAAACTTGCTCTGCGGAAGCTCCCACCGATACGCTCGGTGGATGAGGAATTCGTGAGAAAATGCAGGCAGGAAAACATTTTCCCGAGTAAGAATCACACCCTCAAGCAACTGAGTAAAGCTCCCAGTAGGATATGCAGACACGCGCCGGACAAAGCGCACAATCCTGTGCGGAGCCTGAATACATTCGATGATCATGATGGTTGGATTAACCTCGTAGAGCTCGTAAATGAGCATCCGTGGAACCACGGACGAACGAGACAGGATGGGTGCAATCCCAGACATGACGAGGCCAAAGTCATCGCCGCGAACCTATACGGTCGAACGGTGGACCAGCTGGCTGCCATCATGATGGAGATTGTTTATGTCCGCGCACCAGACGGTGAAGAAACACAACGCCTTCAGTTCAAGGTGTTAGTGCGGGACACTGGCAAGCCCGAGATCTTCGTCCGTGCCTCTCCAGGGCGCTCGTGGACGCTGAGGGCTCCATGGTCGATGTACAAGTATATTGTACTGCGCGACCACCCTGCCGGGAGACCGGCCCCGTGCCCCGAGGTCGCCATGCATGGCACTCGGTGGAATGCCTTCGAAGGCATTATGTGGCACGGCCTGTCCTGTCGATCCGAACGCAACTCGAAGAAAAAGGGGGCAGGCCGGTCACGCATGCACTTCGTGCCGACGGTCCGCCGTCGCAGCGTGAACAGTGGGTGGGGCCCAGTTTCCAACATCATCATCTTTGTGGACTGGCACAAGGCCCTGCAGGATGGTATACAATTTTGTTGGTCTGACAGCGGGGTCCTTCTATCCGAGGGAAATGACGGTATCATCGAACCGCATTACATTTCCCACGTGGAAGACCGTGACGCGGGGAAGCAATGGCGCAATCCAGAGTATCTGGGTGATCGCCAGGCACGCGTCTCCCCCACCGTGATGACGGCCCCTGGCAGGTGGGCGGACGTAGGCAGTGCCAGCCTCAAGTACCAGTGGTCCCGTGGCCAAGAGGGCGTTGACCCTCCTATGGTTTACATTCACAGGGAAGTTGGGGACCACTACAGCCCTGCCACGCTGGGAAACCAGCCTGAGGTCCACCAGATCTTTATGATCACCGAGAGTGAGGCTGGAAGCGCGGCTCCAAGCCGCGCTCCAAGCCAAGGGCCTAGTGCCATATCTTGGCAGGCCATCAGCACCTCGGACCTGGACCAGATAGCGGCCGCTCTGAATCCTGAACAGGTGGAGCAATTGGCGGACAGATTATATCAACAAGACCCCTGGGCCGCTGGCCAGGGAGCCATGTCCGCCATGGCGACGCGCAATCGTCAGGCCATGCAGGGAAACCTGCCTATAAATGGACTCAGACATGAGATGCCTGAGCCGCAGGGAGACCCGCAGACGTTCGGCCGCATGTTTGGGGAGCCTGCTCGACTCGAGCAGATGCATGGCAGCCCCTCGCCTAGTATGCACACACCGAGGGGCATGACCCCAATGGCGACGCCACCCGTGCAGTCTCCGTTCGGGACTCCTGGTCGCCCTGCCACGAGTGGCACCCTCATGGAGAGGATCGCAGCGGCCAGGGCCGAGCATGGCACAGCCCTCCTGAACATGATGCCGCCCGGCACTCCAACGAGTCAGCAGGGGAACCTGCCTGGCACCCCAGGCCATTCTCGACCGTTTGCTGGACAAACCACTGTCGCTGGTGTGCCTGAAGACTACCGTGCAAGGGTGGCAGCTGCTGTGCAACAGGTGCAGAGTCATAACCTGCCTCGCCCGGGTGGCCAGAGGTGGAGGCCGGCCTGGCCCTGGGAGCCTAAGGGCCCCAATCCAAGGGATCCTGCTCGGCAGCGAGCCTTCGTCCCAGCCTTCAATGCTCACCCGAGCATGGCCCAGGGCCAGAGACCACCGCCAGCACATATGAATCCGCCGCTGTACCCTGATGGGTCCAGAGCCCCGAACAAGTTTGTTCGCGAGATGGCGGAACAATTCCACAGCCTCACTAACGTGCGCTGTAGCGATCAGTCCATGTATCCGCACATGGCCTTCATGCCTGCGCCGACGACGCCAGATGTGGCTGTCCAGCCTACTGCCCATTCGATATCGTCTGGCAGTAGAGGTGTGCCCGATTGTATCAGGCAGACATGCCGCGCCCAACAGGCATGCTTTAGGCGCAGACAGGCCGTGCAGAACGTGCGCGATCATTCGCGCGCAGCCGCGCTTGAGGTTGCGAGGAACAGAGGCTCACCCATGCGAGGAAACTCGCCCGCTGTGACGCCTACAGCCTCCGTGCCAGCAGCTCCTCCAGCTGTGGCTGCCGGAGTGCTGGAGGTGCTGGATCCATCGGGGGATCCCCCAGCAACCTTCATGCCCTCCGAGACGGTCTTGGAGAGACAGCGGCGGGAATATCCCAGAGCAGCAGATGTGGAAGTTTTCGCTGGGATGGAAGATACCCGCGCGGCATGCCTCGAAGACTTTCAGCCCAGGGAGAGCGTTTACCGTTTGAGTTGTAATCACTTATTCCATGAGGGGTGCTGGAATTCAAATGTGGTGGGCCATGTTGCAAACCAGCGCGAGGGGGATCCTCAGCAACCACCATTTGCTGTCTGCCGAGCGCCTGGCATCATAGCGCCATCATTCCCATGGGCCGGCTCCTACACTCAGGCTCCTGAGCAAGCGGCAAGGGAGCTGCGGGAGTTGAGGAGCATGGTGGAGGAGATGACAGCCAGGATGCTCGACAGGCAGACAGCTCAGCCCCAGCAGCAGGGAAACCTGCCAGAGGAGGTGAGGCCGCCGATGGAGACGGGATACTTCGATCAGCTTATCCCGATGACGGCGCCTCAGCAGGGACACCTGCCTAACACTCCACAGGTGTCTCCTCAGATGTCTCCCCAGAGTGAGGGCGGGGCAGAGCTGGCACTGGGCCCTGATCAGCTGCGTGAGTTGCGTGTTCGGCATTTCCAGACTCAAATGGATAATGCGCACACAACCTTTATGCTGGATGCCGACAATACTGAGACTGAGGGTGCGTCGTTTGACCTCTCAGGCTCCTCAGTAGCAACAGCAGCAACAGCAGCCAGGGCCGTCGATATCACAGCGACGAACGAGGAGTTCGATGAGTGGCTGCAGTACAGGGGTCACCTCACAAATGAGGGGTTGCAGGACAGCGCCCTTCACACGTATCTGACGTTGACGAGACGCACCACCCGCGAGCAGTATAAGAGCATACGTGATGAGTATGCCAACTGGCGGGAGGAGCGTGGCGCTCATGTTCAGCACGTGTCGTACTTCCAGTACATCGACCTGGTACGTATGGCCGAAGGCAGGCCGAGTGCCAGCGTATTGCGGGGGAATCCGCCAGGAAGCATGACCGAATCGCGGGGGAACCCGCCAGACAGCACAGCCGGCACTTCAGAAACAGTGCATATCAAACAGCCGAGTAAGACTTTCTTGGATGATGGTGGAAACTCTATCCTCATCGATGTAGGCTCGAGGATCAACATAATGGGAGAAAATGCGAGCCGCAAGTTTGTCCAGGCTGCTGAGGCACACGGCCGTTCTTGTACGTTCGAACCCCGTTCTCGTTTGAACATCAACGGCGTGGGCGAAGGGTCGGCCCCGGCGGATACCGTAGGCACCTTCAGCATTGCCTGCGAGTACCAGGGCTCGACCCAGCTCGATTCGTGCAAGGCGAACGTTGTGTCAGGCTGTGGCAAAGACCTGCCAGCCATCCTAGGCCTCGATAGTATGCAGGACAAACGCACTATTATTGTTCTCGAACGAGGCCAGGAGAAGCTGATATTCCCTGGGAAGGGACAGGTCAAGATGGAGCTCCCCGAGGGCTCCAAGATCATGCCGACGACGAAGTTGCCATCAGGGCATCTGTCGATCAGGTGCGATCGATTTGGAGCTGCGGGGCAACCCGCCTCGAGCTCAAGCCGCGCGTCATTTCAGACGGCGCTGGCGGGCGAGCCGACCCCGGCGCAGGAGCGCGAACAATTGCATGGAAACCTGCCTCAGGGGTTGATGGAGACGCTCGCCAAAGCTATGATGAGAGGCGATAGCATCGACGATCTTGAGACGTTCGATTGCTTCGTGGCCAGGACACTGGCCCAGCATGGTGGAAGTGCACCCATAGACGCCGTGCGGTCCCGCCGGAAGATAGTGATGGGGTACACGAACCGTGAGCTGCAGACAGTCAGTGACGCAAGGTCCAAGGGTGTGCTGAAGCAGCTGATGGATAATCCATCCATGCTGGCAGCATCTGCGGAGCAATCCGCCTCTGAGGCCACGGCGCGCTGCAGTGCTGAGCTCCAGCATCTGAGGGAAGCCCAGATGCTGGCAGACATTGCAGGCACATCTTCTTTATCTTGAAGATGGCAGGGCGACGCCGCCCCCTCGTCGTCTTGCCTGATGGCCGAAAAGCCGGGGGGTAAAAAGGACAGCGGGGTAACCTGCCTTAGCAAAAGAGCTTTTGTCATTGAAGATACGAGAGAGGCTTGCGCCGACCTCCGCACCCGAGGTTATATCTGTGATCGTATTTCCCACAATGAGCTTATGACGAGTGTGGGCACAGAGTACCTGGGTGCGGTGATCAGTGGAGATTATGCTCTCATATGGATTAGTACCCCGGGTGACTGGTATGTACGAACTCCAGGAAAGAGAGTGGCCCCACATTGGTCACGTATCCAAAACTTTTTGATAAAAACCAGGAAACTCCGTATGAAAATCATAATATTTGGTCCCCCAGGATATGTTTGGAAGTTATCTCCAGTACGTGATAATCTGGAAGATCTTAAGCCGTCAGTGATACGGATGCGTTTGTGTCGTTTCGGTATTCGGTTTAATATGCAAGACAGTACACCGAGTGGTACTTATATGCAGGTAGCGACATCAATACCGATTAGCTCTAAACTGTGGGCATGTACATGCAAATTGGCGATACCACAACATGTGTTGGATTGGTACGGCCAAACGGTACGGCATGCTGAATGGCGAGCTCAGACACGTACTACACTCATCCGTCATCTGAACGACAAAATCTTGGGAAGCACCACCACGCACGGAAACGTGCCTATATATTTGAACACCTATACACGCACGGATCATAACATCCATCACTACGTGACGACCAACAAGGGAGGACCGAAATGGTCTGATGTTATCCGACGTGTAACAATTAACCTGGATACCAATGCAGTCATCCAGGATATCGCAGTAGCCGATCAACCAACAGGGTATGATTGGCATGCACCACTACCTGCAGGGGTTGCCAACATCAGCACACGGTTGTATTGGCAACCCGAGGAGCCGGTCTTGCTCGGAAACGAGCCCACTCAATCACCACAGAAACCTAGACGCGTCATCATAGATGACTGTCCTCTCCCCCTCCCGACTCTGGCGATTGACGCATGTACCCACTCAACCACGACAATGGGCACACAGACCGGCGAACAAGACGAGCAAGTCTTACCTACAGAGTCGCGTATCAAGCAGAAGGAAAGGCTCAAAGCCGAAAAGGAAGCAGGCATCAAGCCTCGCCGCATCAAAAAGCACGTTGAAGACGGAAACGACGATTGCGGCGACGACTTGTCAGGACTCGGACAGGATCTCATGGCGACCTGGAGCACTGACGTCCCTATTGAGCTGATAAGCTCCGATGAGGATGATGACCTGTTCCTTACCCTCCCCGCATCGATGCCCGACACACGCGCTGACATATACAGCATAGTCGCTACTCTATGCTATGGTCATAACAACTGCGTGGATATGTTGGAGCTTTGTGGCGGTGAGGGTGGCATTTCAGAGCTTGCCTTCTCAAGGGGGCTCTCCTCAGGAGGCAACCTAGACAAGACCACGTGTGTCGACCTGGGAGACCCCTCGGTGCAGCGGGCTGTAGATCATTACTTCGCGATATGCTACGTACGAGTTGCCATGCTACAGCCCGGTTTCCGCACCACAGGACCACCATCCTACTACAACTACAAAGTCAATCACAACACTTGGGAACAGCACCACAAAGAAGATGTACCACACATAACTTATTGTGGTGAAATTGTTGCCACTCAAGATGATGCACGGAGGTGGTTTATACGCGAACAACCTACAGGAACATGGGTGGATGACATTTTCCCATGGAAGAAACTTGCCAACCGACCACACATTACAACCGTACGCATTGATCAGTGTGCGACGGGACTCAAAGATACGGTTGGCGACTATATTAAGAAGCCGACAAATATCACCAGCAACGACGAGGCGATTCTTAAACCCTTTGAGCGACTCAAATGCAACGGTCAGCATGTGCACGCGCAACCGTGCAACAGAGAGCTTTCACTGGCACAAAAAAACACTCGACGACTGCAGTCTGCCTTTGTGGAAGCCGTCTATTTGGCGAAAGCCATTGACACTGCGCGCGGAAACGCGCCTACACGCACCGCACATGCTTACCTTGCTGACCTTCCTGATCAAGCCGAACCAGGAGAAGGTATGAGACGCGTCGGCGATCGTATCATCCCAAAAGTGGTTACATGCCCGGCATGCATAGACAATGTCCGAAAGGACAGTCCTAGCCACAACAGAGACCCTACGCAGTGTAAGTATCATGATTCTATCTTTGTATATTGGCCATGTCCCGCATGCCAGAGAGATCTTACGAGAAGCAAAGGTGTTAAGAACCACCTCGATACCGAACCTGGTAAATGTCGTTTTGCTGAACCGTTTAAACTTCCACATGAGCATGACCCCGAAGGTAAGACCGTGCCAGCTTGGTGGAAACCCTTACCCAAACCTGGTGAGGGCCAAGCTTCAGCGTCAGGTGGCCGCCAAGGCGCACACGCCAGGCCACCGCGACCACGATCCTTCGGGAACGCTGATCCGACATCTGGTGCCAGCAGTTACGACATGCTACGAGACGCCCCCGAGCGTGGAAACACGCCTTCTGCGTCCTCTAGCGAACCGCCACAGGTAGCGGCCCGTCGTGGTCGCCTACAAGGCGTACCACCACCACCAGATGTGGTCGACGAAGGAGACCGACTGCGGAGAGCTACAAGGAACCTTCTTGCCTCCACCGGCTCGGGGGCTCCACGACTACCCGACTGGACAAGATTTGATATCCGTTGCAGTTTGCAACATCTCCGTAGTCATGAACCTCATGTCGTTAAAAATGAACTCCGTAAACTGCACCTGCGGTGGTATCATGCGAAGGAACCCAAGATGAGGCTAATCCTAGACAAAGTGGGACTGGACAACGTTCGACTGAATACGATTAAAGAAGTTTGCGATACCTGTCGGGAATGCAGAGCATTGGAACGTCCAGGAAACTCAGCATTACCTTCGGTGAGCCTTCCTGGAAATTGGCTCGATGAAGGCGAAATGGATCTCATGTTTTACAAGAAACGAACCATATTCCACATTATGGATCGTTGTATTCGCCCGGCAGCAGGCCAAGAAATTTCCGACAGAGAACGTGACGCTATACTCGACGCCTACCACTACTGCTGGATTGCCCATCATGGGCCCTTCAAAGTCTTGTACTCAGATGGAGAAGGCGCCCTGAACAATGATACCGCTAAGGCCATGATGGCTAATAAGGGTACAACGCACCGTATCCGAGCGCCCGGCCAACGCGCGACTTCAATCGAGTCACGAAACGGTATTCTCAGGGGCGTCCTCCACATGATTGAGGAAGAGCTGAACAGACACAACATCCCTGTTGTGTTCACTAGGGTATTGGCTGAAGGCATCTTCGTTGCCAACGCCTTTACGTTTTACAACGGAGTATCGCCATACCAAGCACGCACTGGACGTCAGCCCTCCTTTCTTCCTGACCTCGACACCCTTGACTTTCCCTAGGGACCCGAGACATCAGGCCACGAACGGGAACGTCGCGTGAGGGAAGTTAGCCTAGAAGCAATAACTCAAGCCGCGGCTGTGGCCAAGACAAATCGTGCTCTCAGGGCTAAAACGGCTCCAGATGGTGCTCGCCTTTACTCAGCAGGGGATCTGGTCGACCACCGTCGACCCACTGCCACTAAGGACGATCATGGAGGCTGGAACGGCCCATTCCCTGTGATCCGTAACGTGCCTGAAAGAGGACACATCGTTGTCAAGGCAGGATCTCGTGAGGTAATTGTGATGTATCCTGATGCTCGTCACACGCTATACATTGAATGTCCCCTCGCACGGGAACTTGGCATGGATAATATGGCCATGCAAACAGTCCTTATGTATGTGGCACACCTCGGCGCAGGGAAACCTGCCAAAGTATTTGGCTACATCCCGGACTATATGGGAAACCTCAATCTTTCAGACGACAGCAAGTTTCACCCGCGCGTGCATCTTGCACTGCAGTATCTCGTGCGAAACTATTTCCGAGTAGAACACGTAGTAGCAGTTAGATTGGCCAAACGTGTGTCAAGTCTACCTGCAGTAAAGTACGCCACCGGGTCTACGCTGATCCACTACGACAATGGTGTCAGCCCAGCCTTCCACTATTATGCGTGTGTGGGCACTGGCCTGAACATTTCTCAAATCTCTGGTAGCACTCATTCCAGACTTATCCAATGCTTGACCTCACATGTTCCTTCCTTAGGATTTCACGACGACCTGGCCAAGTATCAGCACTCGGGCACCACGTCTGGAGAACACGATTCGCCGGGAAGCAGGCCTTCACCAGACGCCCCAGGTGCTTCATCGCCAAGTGAAGGCCGTCTGTCGACAATTTATGAAAATAACGAGGAACATAATATTGAAGCCATGATGCTGGAAGAGTGGTACGACGAGTTACGTATGGACCTTCATCCCACGACGACTACCGACGATTATCTCTACTGCGTCCCAACAACCATGCTGCCCGACCAATGTGTTTTGGTTTCAGTATCTGTGGACGAAGAAGATATCGCATTGTCGGAAACGCTCGGAGACGAGCCTGAACCACAAGAGCCCTGTCTAGTCTCTCTATGCTCAACCACACCTGACGAGGGCTACTCTCTCGACAGTGATGAATATGGTCCCTATGTTGAGTTATGTTTTACATCAGAAATGTCAAAGGTAGTGTTGGATCAGACTCAACTTGCACAGCTCGACACTGATATGGTCGCAACGATGAGAGTATATGTATCCTCTGCTGCTAAACGTGCTGTGGTAGTCAAGGAAGACGACCTACTCACCAAAGCCGACATAGCAGCACACCCGAAAGAGGTTAGTGAAGTTTTGTACACTGAATTCAAGATTTGGCTTGATCCAGTGCTTTGAGATGTATGATTTATCCAAAGTTTCCAACATCATGACATTCAGATCTGTATATAAGTGGAAGTTTGGTGAAGGTAGGTACCGAGAACGTTAAAACCATCCGTCTCAGACTTGTCCTTCGTGGGTTTATGGACGCTGAGGCTTTCGATGTGGAAACCTTTCTCGGGAACCGCTCGAAGGCATTCCCAGAGACTCCTGGCAAGTGAGGCGGCATGCCACCCAGAGTGGATCTTAGCATCCATGGATATCGACAAAGCGTTCCTCAAGGGTTTGACCTATGAGGAACTTGCCCATGCCACCGGCGAGGAAACTCGCATGGTTTGCTTCACTCTTCCACCGGGAAGTGCCCAGGTACTTCGTGCACTGCCCGGCTTTTCATCCTATGACGAAAGCCGACGCTGCCTTACGTGCCTCAAGCCAGGAACGGGCACAAAGGACGCCCCAAGAGCGTTCTCTCTCAAGCTTCGTACGACCGCACGAGCTATAGGCCTTACACCGACAAGTTATGATCCTGAATTTGAATTCAGCCAAGATTTGTTAACGGCAAAACATGTCGATGACATTATTATGACAGGCCTAGAGAAAAATATAGACGACTATGTACAACGCGTCGAAAAAGGTGTTTGGCAAATGCAAGCTTAACAAACACTCATATACGAACTGCGCCGTTCGCTACACTAAGAATGACCAAGGGGGTGTGATCATGGATCAGGGCGAGTATATCAAACAACTACGTCCTATCACACTCCCAGAACTTACAGGAGCGGCGGCCGATGCCAAAGCCACCAAACTCATCGCCGACATGTTCGTCAGCTTGCGAGGGGCCCTCGCCCATGCCCCTCTTACTCAAGTCTGGCTTATGGTATACGCGGTCTCTCTCCAGAAAATCCAAGAGCCCACCAACCTACAAGTCAGACGACTGAATGCTGTGACGCGAAAGCTGATCAGCAGCCCGAAACGCATCACCTTCCCTCGGATGAAGCCGACGAACGAAGTTGACATGCGCAGTGATTCGGGGTATCGGAAACTCACCGGGGAGGAGGGCGATGAGACCAAGGGCTATGGCATACGCGGGGCCAACTTACTACGGCGAGGAAACTCGCCTCAAGGCAAATCCGTCGTTCACCTCTGTGACGGACTATGCAAATCACACCGACTGCAGGTGAGGTCCAGCTATGCCGCGGAGGCACTCGCAGCTGCACATAACCTTGATGAGTGTTACCCCACGCTCATCACTCTCCACGAGCTCAAGGCAGGGGCTCTGACTCCACGACAACTACGAGATATGCGTGAAGCTGGGGGCCTAGCCATTAAAGTATCTCTTACCATAGACGCTGAGTCGGTTTTTAAATCGCTATCCAGCAAGGATCTTCAGATACCGACAGAACGGGCCTTGCTTGGACACATCAGCTGGATACGTGAGCTCATGGATATATGTATAGTGTATAATGTGCAGTGGTGTGATACTAGAGATATGACCGCAGATGGGCATACAAAGGGGAGCATCGATCGGGAGCTGCTATTGGAAGTGATGTCAGGCATTCAGTCATTTAAGTATGACGTGAAGCAGTTTGTTCCCTTTCGGGGTCCCGAGGACAGAAACAAGCCTAAGTCTCATCAATTTTAGTCTGTCCTTGTTGCCCCCGCGGTCCAATTTGCCAGCATGGGCGCCTACTACAGAGGCGCCCTTCTAGGTGCTCGGAAACGAGCCTTACATTTCGCGCTTGGTAACGAGCCTGTTCAATGCGCTTCAGGCTCTTTGCCTTAATACCCGTTTGCTCGGTGAGGTATGGCCCGTTTGGCTTACCTCTAGCCGGGCCGATAGCCCTTTACCATTCAAGGGGCTGTCTCGTATTTGCGTGAAATGCCTTGCGAGGAAACTCGCCTTACAGTCTGGTGTTAGGCCAGTCTGTATGCACTGTTTTCTTGCAAACAGTTGCGCGCGCGGCCTTTGTAGAGCCTAACGTCAGAGCCCCGAATCATCAGGGGTAACTCGGGTCAGGGATAACTCGGGTTCGTTTTTCGGGAATCCAAACCCGAGTTACCCCGGACCCGACTTACCCCGGATAACTCGGGCGTCCAGAGCCCCGAATCATCAGGGGTAACTCGGGTCAGGGCTAACTCGGGTTCCTTTTTTCGGGAATCCAAACCCGACTTACCCCGGGCCCGAGTTACCCCGGATAACTCGGGCGCTCAATAACGGCTGCGCGGCTATACTCTCCGTCTCCTCCCCTCCCGACTTTAAGGGTAGCTCTTTGGGAGATGTTATATAGAATCGGGAGTATAGCTCGCGCGTCGTTGCCTTTGGCTCAAGGCACGCGCGCCCTATTTGCCCGGACGCTGCTTGTGTTCGCTATGTGCTGGAAAGATCACTACATCGATCTTATCCTATCTTATCCGTCCATTCCTCTTACTGAACAACCTCAGTACGATACCGGACGCTATTTGCCATCCGCTTCCCATGGAATCGGATGCTATTTGATTTACCATGGTCACTTTCGACTTCCAGAAGCCTCAGATTTCTTCTGTGGAGGGTCCCTGAGGGCCTTCACAATGGATTTCTTCTATGGGGAACGGCCTGGGGGCCTCCACACATGAATTTCTCTATGGGAGGGGGGAACGGGGTCCCATCCCAGGGAGGAAGAGTTTCCCTCCCCCAGAAAATCGAAGATTTCAAGCTAAACTCAATTCCGACTGTATGTTTACAGGGTTTGTTGACCCTCGAGGCCAGGAAACTTTGCTGGTTTCGTGCACCGCATCATCTCACATGTGTTTTTCAATGTTTTCGGGCCTCGGGAGGCACCAAACCCTGTAAAAACACAGTCGGGATTGAGTTTATCTTGGAATCTTAAATATTTTTTCTTTGGGGGGGGGAACTCTTTCTCCCTGGGACGGGACCCCCCTCCCTTTCCCCCCCCCTCCCATAGAAAAAACCCATCTGTGGAGGCCCCCAGGGTTCCCCCCATAGAAGAAATCCAATAGTGGAGCTCCTCCAGGGTACCTCCCCATAGAAGAAATCTATTTGTGCGCAGGCTCCCAGGCCCCTCCCAAAGAAGAGATCCATGTGTGGAGCCCCCCAGGCCCCCCACCCACAGAAGAAATCTATGTGTGGAGGCTCTCTGGGACGGGTCTCTTGATATCTGGATGCTCCTGGAGGCCTCCGGAGTCTACAACGGATCTTGGATATCACGTACCCTCCCGTTTTCTTTCAAATCGAATCAAGCAGCCTTCATCTCCTCACCCCACCTATTCCTCTCCCCTTTTTCTAATAGTCCCACAATACGGCTCCCAAGAGGCCCATACACCTAGACCAGAAGGCCTCCGAGAGCGCTCCGAAGAGACCTCAAACGGAATCCCTGATGACTCTGATCCATGTCAGCGTCGTCGGCGTCATCGTCGTTGCTGCCGTCGCCGCCATCGTCGCCTGCGTCAATCTCATCGTCGTCATCGTCGTCGTCGTCGTTCGTCACCGTTGTCATCGTCGTCGGCATCGTCGTCGTCGCCGTCGTCATCGTTCGTCACCGTCGTCATCGTCGTCGTCGTTCGTCGTCATCGTCGTCGTCGTCGTTCGTCACCATCGTCATCGTCGTCGTCGTCGTCGTTCGTCGTCGTCATCGTCGTCGTCGTCGTCGCCGTCGTCATCGTGTGTCGTCGTCGTCGTCGTCGCCGTCGTCATCGTTCGTCGTCATCGTCGTCATCGTCGTCGCCTCCGTCGTCGTTCGTCGTCGTCATCGTCGTCGCCGTCGTCATCGTTCGTCGTCATCGTCCCCCATCAGGGTCGGCGGCACCGACCGTAAGGCCTTCACAGTAAAACCAATCAGTTCCCTCCTCTCCTTACTCCCCCCCACACTTTCTTCATCATCCTTCTTATGTTTCCTCTTCTTTCTCCGTCCTCCTCCTCCTCCTCCTCCGTCCTCCTCCTCCTCCTCCTCCTCTAACCTCCTTGAATGAGATAGCGCGTCCACTCCCCCCGCTCTTCCCTCCCGCTCCCCCTCGGTGCGCAGTGCTCTGCTCGGGACTCTTGCGTCCCCTTATGCAGTGATCTGTGAGTCAATATACATGACCATTTCCTCTCCTCCTTTCTTCTCATCCTCCTGTTTTCTCCTACCCCTCACCACCTCCTCTTTCGCTCCCGTCGCGCTCCTCCCAACCCCGTCCCCCTCGGTTTCCGTATCTCCTTCCTTCGGCCCTTCGATCTTCGTAGGTCTCTCGGTTTCCCCTCGGCCCCCCGTGGTCCCCCTCGGTTCTCCCTGTGTTTCCGTAGCTTCTTCCTTCGGCCCCTCGACCTCCGTCCGTCCCTCGACCGATTTGCGTTCTCCTCGGTTCCCCTCGGTTCCCCTCGATTTCTGTAGCTCCTTCCTTCGGCCCCTCGGTCTCGACCTCTGTTGTGCTCCCTCCTTCTGCATCCTCCTATCTCCTCTTGCCTGCTCCTCCCTCCGCCATCCTCCTGCCATTTTTTCTCATGTTACCCCCCCTCTCCCCTCGCGCCCCCCCCCCTCTGCACTCGGACCTGGTCCCACTACGTGCACGCCGGCAGGGGTGCTGCAGGCCCAGCGCCCCACGATGGGGGAGGGGCGCACGAGGAGAGAGAAGGACGCACGACAAGCGAGGAGGGAATGTGAGGCGAGGGAGAAAGGGAGGAGAGGCACCTTTCTCTCCTACGCTCTTCTGTCCTTTTTCACGGTGTCATCAATGACATCGCACATCGTTCAGATGTCCTATATGTTGTTTCTGAATGTCATTGAGAGCAAACACCAATCAGATGGTACAAACATACTGTGTCTGGTATATACTCTAGAACTGATATGACGCCTTTGTACATCATTCAGATGTCACCAGCATGTCATCCTCAAACTTATAATGCCCGCGGGAAAGCTGAGTGGACGACGTGGCTAAACATATTGCAAAACGTTCGGACATCGACCAGATATCGTGATCGTTCCTTCGTTGCATTGCCACCATCGTTTTATTGTTTTTTTCTCGTTGCATTTTCCGCTTCGAAATAACCACGTGAGTGTCCTTCCTCACTTTTACATTGGCTGCGTTTTTGTTCCTCCATATGCAGAGGTTGCGCAACAAGCATATGTAATAAGCCTTCGTGTAGCACATGATAGATGTGAACCGATCAAGTTTGCGCCACAATCGTTCACGCGCTTGAGACTTGAATTTATTGTTGTGCTGAACGCGCCGAACATTATATTTGTGCCGCTTAGCGTGATGCCCATCCAACAACACGCGTTTGCACAGTGTGCCTTCAATGCTATCTGCCAGAGCACATCCGCAATCACGTGCGTATTTCCCAACGTGTATGTTACTTTTCTTTATGTTTGTTAGGCAACCAATAGTGTACTATTTGTCCTCAGAGTTTAGCATCTTCGCCAGGTGAATCATTTGATTGGTGCCGCTCGGTGTGTTCCTCATGTCCACTGTGGCAAAAAGTCATCCTGTTCTGGTTCTTTTCGGTTTCAATTGTTCCACGTTTCCCACTGCCTTACACCGCGACTTCGACTTCGTCTGCTTCGCTGCATGCTTTGTGGCGGTACTCGCCGCCGCTGGTTTCTTCGGAGGCTTGATGTCGCGTGGTCGTCCGGCCAATTGCTTCAGACGTTTTATTTCTTTTCCATTTGCTTTTCTGCACATGCGATAGTTGCCGTCCGCGACGACATCGATTTCCTTCCTACGCCTGCACAGAGGGTCGTGCTCCGCAGCATTTAATATCGCATGTAATCCTGCATTTGAAATCCCATGCTCTGCATATGTTTATGGCACAGGGTCGTTGACATCGAATGTATACTTTCCTTCTTCGAATCGAGCAAAGCAGAATAAGGCTTGCGTCAGTCTGGCAGCGATTTGTTTTTCTCCGCCCGTTCCTTTGTTTATTAATAACTGCCGACGCCCGTCGTCGCCGATTCGCTCTTCTGGATACGTTAATTTTATGGTGGCAGCTTCGGCCTGAGAGGATAATGCGCTACGCGTAACTCTGTTCCAATGTAGTTTGAGAGCTCTGTATCGAAATCCAAGTTCGGTATACGTGAGAACGATCGTGTCCGGCTTGATATATTTCTCATGTAACGCGTTCATGTTGGAACCACTTTCTAACAGAAAATTAAGTTTGTAACGAGCTCCGCAGTCGCTGCAACGTTTCGTTCCATGTCTCGCGTACTCCCATGCATAAACCGACCATGTGCTCGCGGTGTGCTCATACCCCGGCCCCTTGAGACACTGCAACCGCGTTGACTGACATGCTTTTTGAAAGCACTGGTGCACGTGCGTGTATACCAAGCCACAGTCGGAGGCCATGATTGCAATGTCTCGAACCCCGCTGCGACACTCGTTAACAATATGTCGGCGTGCTGTCGGTGGAAGGAACAGCAGCAGCGCGGCCGCGTCTTTTCTTCACTTTTCAGGCTATGTATGTGTCCCGAACGACATCGATCATATGCCTTTTTTTCTGTCTCCTCTCGCGCGCGCCAATCAGATGCGCTCTGATATTCGAAGCTGTTCCTGTGACAATCAGACACCTTCAATTGTATCAAGCAGATACCTTATGATATGCAGAGGATGACCACCCATGACGAAGCGTGACAATAGACATCAAGCGTATGCTATCTTCAATGCGCATGTTATTGCGCGCGTGTCACAACATGAGGCAGAACGCCCAGTTCATATCGCTCTGCAGTAAAACTCCCAGTGTCGCTTCGTTTCCCTGCAGCAAGTCGAGGCGATCAAGTTCTTATTCGAGTGATGCGTTGGGTGTGCGATGACAACCTTGAGATTCAGGTGCATGCTCAGTGCGCGCTCGACATCGCGGAACGCGCGTAAGAAGTCGATGTGTACATTCGCTGGCCCAGAAGAAGATATCACCTTTCGCATTGAGAGACTTGAGCATTTGATTGTTGCAGCCGTTCCTGTGCTCTCTGCGTGTATTCCCACGAGTACCTGCGGTGGGATTGCATTGTAATATCTGTAGTCCCGTCGTGATGCATAGGCGCGGCTCTCCCGAAATGCGTCGCCTGCGCAATCGATGGCGGTCGAACGCGGACGCGGCGCGCAAGACGTGCATCGGCGCGACTTGTGGCGAGACAATGTAACGTTCCAAAAACGTTCTCGCAGGTCACGTTATCTTCCGACAGCGATCGAGGAACATCCTGAAAGAGGTGCCTCCAGCAACCCATTATCTAGAAAATGTTCTCTTGAACTTTATTATGACGCCTCGTCGCCGTCTATTTAAACCCTCCACAGCTAGGGGCGCAGACGGAATATGGGTAGAGGAAAAACATCGATTAGAGTCGCGTTGTAGATGGGGGGGGGGGGGGGGGGGGGGGCGCGCGCGCGAACTACGCTTCGCCCGCTCGCTGTCCTGCGCGGCGGCCCTCTGCGCTGACTGCGAAGGTTATGAATGCAATTTAAGAAGGGAGGGTGCTCTTCTCAATGCTGCAACTGTCACTTGCACTGCGATTGCGTCGCTGAGATCTGTCGCGCGCATCCATCAGATGCGGTTTCCGACTGCATGCGTATATTTGGTGGCGAACAGACGCCGTCGACGGCACCAAGCAGGAACCGCGCTGCATGCACTCAGCAGGATATTATATGCTTACATGCATCAATTGGCTTGATTTAGGGCGAATTTAGGTTGAGTCGGTTGAGTGTTTTTAAGTTTTGATGGTTTTTGATGCCGACGACGATTGTCATGATGGTGGTTATCAAAGCGTAGTGCTGATGGTGGTGGCGATGGTGATGGCGATGGCGGTGGTGCTCATCACATCCAGAATCACCATCGTCACCATCACCATCATCACCATCACAACCGCCCCCACCATACCATCATCACCATCCCCATCCCCGTCATCATCATCACCATCATCATCACCACCCATACCATCAGCATCGCCATCACCATCGCCATCGTCACCATTGTGGTCCGTAGGACTTGGCTCAAATAATAATGTCGTCGTCCGCTGGGGCGGTTTCCCCGAGCCCTCCAGCCTGGTCGTCCCCTCTTTTTTCGAGGGCAGCTTCGCCGAGCCATGCTTCTTCTTCGAGGGCAGCTGCTTCGCCGAACCCTGCTTCTTCTTCTTCAAGGGCAGCTTCGCCGAGCCCTGCTTCTTTTTCGAGGGCAGCAGCTTCGCCGAGCCCGAGCCCGAGCCCGAGCCCTGCGGCCGCGTCGAGGGCAGCTTCGCCAAGCCGTGGCAGTTGCAACAGCTCGGACGCAGAATCGGCCGCGGCAGCTGCAACAGCTGCCGTGGCCACTGCCGACGCAGCGGGCCCCGAAGATGACTGCGGCTCCAACAGCGGCTCCGACAGCGGCTCCGAAGAGGGCAGCGGCTCCAGCAGCGAGGCAGCCGCGGCTGCAATAGCGAAGGCGAAGGCCGCCCCGAGCAACGTAGTCGAGAAGTTCCCGCCTTCGTTGCCCATGACCCTGGAGGAGCACGTCGCCAGCCATGACTACCCAAAGCACGTCTCCACGTGCGGCGCTTGCAAATTTTGGAAGAACAAGGAGAACTGGAGCGCCTCGATGTCTGCGACGAATCCAGTAACACTGAAGAGTGAAACTTTGATAGGCTGCGTTGGTGGTAGATTTGCAGTCTGCTTGTTCTGCTCGGCGTTCAAGGGCGCTCGCTGCATTTCCACCATAGGCCTGGGATCCGCGAGTTTCCAACGCAAGGAAAACCTCGTGCGCCATGCGCAGTGCGAGGAGCACCAGGCAGCAGAAGCGGCGTGGAACGAGCGGGTTCGAGCGGAAGGTGCGCGCCAGGGTCTCCCCGTGTCTCTGTTCTCCACAACGGCTGCATCAGTTGCAGCAGCTGCAACAGCCGTGGCGCCTGCGCCCGCCGTCGTCCGCAACGCCGACCAGCGCCCTGGTTGCCGCGCAGTGGTCGCCGCCCGTGCAATGTTGGAGACAACCAGTTCCTTCAGTAGTTTCGACGTGTGGCGGGATGCGTTCGTTGGGGGCGACCGCCAAGTTTTGGAGTCTAGTCGGCAGTGCCGAAGGCTGGTGACCGCCATTGTTCAGCACGAGAAGATCATCACGCCGAGGATCCTCAGACATGGTGCTGTTTTTCGTTTGGCTGCGGACGGCCTCGACCGCAGGTACCAGGTCGAAATTGGCACCGTGCTGTGGTCGATCCCGAAGGCTTTTGACTTCCCCCCAAGCTACGGTCTCAAGGCAGGCTGGCTGGAACAGCTGGGCCCCAGGGGGCCCTGGATTGTGGATCGGGTGATCGGGATGCGGGGGTTCCCGCGGGGCATGGACTGCGATGGCAAGGCTTCCATGCTGGCGGAGTGCGTCCGTCGCGCGTGCCAGACGGCAGGAGACTCGGGCATGGTGCAGCGATGGGGCGGATCTAAGTGCACCCCTGGCTGCAACAACTACGTTCCCTGGGCTGGCGTTTCACGCGCGGGGCGAGTCTCGCTCGCCCCGGAAGGTTCTGGCCAATTCGATGAAAGGAGACAGCGAAATAACGGCCACGGACGAGCTGCTGGTAACGGGTAAGAAGCCGCCAAGTCTGGCCAAGTTCCTGACTGCCTCCGCCGTGTTCCGCAACACACTCGGGAAGCAGCAGCTGGTGGAAGACGGCGTTGCGTTCGTCAAAAACTTCGGCTGGCCCCCCAGCGTTTCAACAGTCGGGCGAGGCCCTGCGCACGGGAAAGTCGGCGTTGGGAAGTCATTTTCGAGGCGCTCGGAGCGGAGTCCCAGGGGAATGACAAAGATCGGCGCGTTCTCGCCCGACATATTCTGGAAGGGCTCGGGGGCGAGAACAGTTCGCGCCTGCTCCTGGGGGGGTTGCTGGCCGACTTGAGCGCGGAGCACTATTCCTGGGTCGCCGCCGGAGACGAGAGCAGCCCCGACGCTGCCAGCGTTCAATCCAGGGCCGCCGCTTTCCTCTCCAAGCTGGATGCATTGTTCGTCAAGGGGAATATTCTGGCCATCCCCGACACGTTTACTGGCGTCGCCCTCAAGTTTCTGAAGGCCACGAAGCGGTTCATGCGCGGCACTGGCGTCCAGACCGTTGGTATCGGCGATTGGAGCACGGGGCCCCGAGCCCGCGAAGCCGTCCACGCGGCTCTTCGACGAGTGCAGGGGGTCGTAGCCAATGTGAAGGAGAACATGGAGCTATATCGGCCAGAACATTATTGGTTGCACGCCTTTACAGCCTTTCGCTTGCCTTCCCCCCTGTCCCTGTCTGCAACAGCAGAGCATGCAACATAAGCCGAGGCTTGTTTGAAGCGCATCTGCCAGGCGGCAGACCTCCCCGAGCAGAAGGCAATCTCCCAGCTGCGGCAAATGTTGCCCCGTGCCGAGGAGCATCATCATCGAAACGGGGGCGCCGCGCGGCAGGCTTGGGGCCGCGCTGCGGTGGAGTGGCCCGAGCTCCCCAGCGGCCGTCGCCTCGTGGAGCTCTTCCTTGTGAGGAAAACGAGCACGGGCAACTTGGAGAGGCGATTCCGCCGTTTCTCGGAGGTGCGTTGTCCCGAGGGGGCGCGGCTCCTCGACGCGTCCGTCGAGGAGTGCACGCTCGTGGACCAGGCGCCCTCCAGCAGGTTGCTGCGCACGTGGCTGGACGGCAACGACGAGAGCAGCTCTGCCGCCAGTCGTTGGCACAGGCATGTGCTCAAGCTACATGAGGTCGCGCAGGGGAAGATCGTGCCGCTGAGGAGGGCCGAGAGGCGCGACAAGGGAAGCACGCGGGGGCCTGGGGCAGCACGTCGGACAGAGGTAGGCTTCGGGCGCAGGCGAGCAGCTGCCGTCGACGCCATGGTGGCCGCTTCCCCGAGCAAGCGCGCCCGCCTTCTCGCGGAGGGCGCCCCCGATCTCGCCGCGCTGGCTCAGGAGGCGGCCCGGGCGAGCGGCGCAGATCCAGTCGGGCCCGCTGCAGAAGTCGTCGCCGCCGTCGCCAAGCGGGAGGCCAAGATCCGAGAGCGCAATCTTGGAGGGGCGAAGGCCGCCGCCAGGGCCAGGAGTACCCGAGAGAAGAAAGTCCCGCGCAGTAGTGCTAGGCCAGCTGCGGGCCGTGACGCTTACTTGCTGCCCCCCCCCCGCGCCCCGCTGGGTTCATGCTGGCTCGCATGGTAGATGGGGGCGCTCGCCACAAGGCGCAGCGCTTGCGTTTCAAGGTGTTTCAGGACCCCGTGGAGTTCCTGGACTATCTTGCCAGTCATACGGCCCAGGGGAAGAAGAAGGGGAACGTAGTCTTGGCGCCAACAACTGACACCGACTATTGCGTCGCCGCCCAGATCGTAGCAGCGTTCACGGGAGCTTTTTTTTGACAGCGCCGACTGACTTTGCACGGGGGGATTCTCCAAAAGGCATCCAGTACACGGAGAAGCTTCGGACATCGAGCAAGAGCTACCACGTGGCTGTAACAGAGGCTCTCGCGGCAGACCTGCCTACACTGCCCCACGTTTTGCGAGCGCTTGCCCAGGCGCCGAGTGGGTGTGTGATCTATTGCAAGAGCCCCAGGAAGCTCTGCAAGTTCTTCAAGAGGCAGGCCAATCCCCGCCTGGTGCAGCGAACTTGCGTGCTGTGCCGCTCGGGAGAAGAAGCGGGTGTCGACAGAGCCGTCAAACAGCTCTACAACAGCCCGAGGAACTGGGTTCTGCGTTTCGACGCGACGGTTGAAGCACTGTGCCCGGGCCAAGGCACCATGGCCGTCGTGCCAGTTTTGTTGAAAAAGAGCGCCGCCCAACGTCGTCCGACCTTACCTCCCCTGCGCCCCTCAGTGGGCGCCGCTGCCGCGGGCGGCGCTGCCCGCCGCTGGGGGCCTGAAGGTCGCCGATGGGGGGGGGGGGGGGCTGCTGTTGCCCGTGGCGGCGGTTGTCGGCGGCGAGGGTGGGAGGGTGGGGGTGGGAAGCATCGGGCGCCCAGGGCCGCCCTCAGGAGGAGGGGGATGAGGGGGGTGATGGGGCTGAAGGAGGAGGGGGGAGCAGGACGAGGCAGGAGCAGCGACGAGGCCGTCTTGCAACTCCGCTGCAACAGCCGCTGCAACAGCCGCTGCAACAGCCGCTGCAACAGCCGCTGCAACAGCCGCTGCAACAGCCGCCGCAACAGCCGCTGCAACAGCCGCTGCAACAGCCGCTGCAACAGCCGCTGCAACAGCCGCTGCAACAGCCGCTGCAACAGCCGCTGCAACAGCCGCTGCGACAGCCGCTGCGACAGCCGCTGCAGTAGTAGAGCACACCCAGCTTTCCTGTAGCGCAAGCACCTCGGCTCAAGGCATTTCTTGCAGCGCCTGCAGGCTGCCATGCCAGAGATGGGGCGCAAGGGCAAGGGCAAAGGGCGCCAGGTCAGACCAGCCAAATCTGGGCTAGCTGTAGTACCCCCCCCCCCCCCCCTGTCTGATAAGAGCTCCCATGGAGCTCTAACATGCCATGTTAGAGCTCCCATGGGGCTATAACATGGCAGGTTAGAGGATGTTAGAGCTACATTGGAGCTCTAACATGCCATGTTAGAGCTCACCTGGAGCTCTAACATGGCATGCTACATGATGTTAGAGCTCACAGGGAGCTCTAACATGCCATGTTAGAGCCCCCAGGGAGCTCTAACATGCCATGTTAAAGCTCACTGGGAGCTCTAACATGGCGTGTTAGAGGGTGTTAGAGCTCCATTGGAGCTCGAACATGCCATGTTAGAGCTCCCATGGAGATCTAACATGGCATGCTAGAGGATGTTGGAGCTCCCAGGGGGCTCTAACATGGGATGTTAGTAGAGCTCCCATCTTCAGGTCGCCAGCTGGGAGTACTTGCTCAACCATCGCAAAGGCTTGCGGAGCCAGAGGGAGCGGTGCGAGTTGAATATCACGTTGGCGCGTCAGGAGGGCGAGCACGATGAGGCGTTGGATCATGAGCGCCGTCTGCGCTGGGTCCAACATAAGCAGCAGCAGTTGGACAATGACGGCATGATGATCTTCGGCCGTCCAGGAGTCTGGGAGGGCCAGGAGAGACCCTACGGATGCCTGGACGCGACCGCACGCAGGCAGTTGAGCGATGAGGCGATCAGGTGGAACACTCAGATGATAGACTGGGAGCGTCGGAACCCGCCACGGGCGACTGGGATCGAAGACTGTGCACGGTACCACTGGGATCTGCATATTTGGCAGCGGCGCCTGTCAAACGCCCAGAGTCGCCAGAGAGAGGCGTCGCCGCGCCAGCGCCGGTTGGCTGCGACAGCGTCATCAAGCGGGCGGGAGGCAGCAACAGCTCGTGAGGGCGCAGGCGCTAGTGGCCCGCCGATGGCGGCGAGGAGCGGGCTCAGGCTGACGGAGCTTCCGTCGGAGGCCGACAGAACGCGGGCCCAGGCCGAGCAGTCGGGTGATCCGCACCACGCGATTGTGATCTCCGACAGCGACTCCCCCCGAGAGGCTGGTGACCGTACCCGCAGAGGCAGAGAGCGCACCCGCAGCACGGCGCGGGATGCCCCTGTCACGGCACGGCGCGGGATGGGTGCTCCTCTCACATCTCCGCTTCGGCAGCAGGAGGATGATTGGAGACAAAAGACTCCGTGGGCCAAGCACGCGCCAGCGAAGAGGGTCAGTGACACGCCCGCGGAGGGCCAGCCTCTTCCGAAACGGATGCCCTCCCGCCCGCCACGGCCAATCGATTTATCGGGCAGGGTTGTGCCGCCGCCGCCGCCGATGACGAGAGAGCAGCTGCGACAAGAGGCGGACCACTACAAACCCGAGCCAGAGCGAGCGCGGCAGGAATACATGGAGGCTGAGGAGCGGCGCCAGCTCTTATCCCAGGCTCCACGTGGGTCAGCCACACGGGCAACGACGGCTTCTTCTGCCGCCATGATGAAGCACAGCGAGGAGCCTATCGAGCGCGGGAAACTTCTTAAGCGGCAGGCGGAACAGACGACGAATAATGCCCGCATAGCTGCAAGAGCCATGTCAGCCTTCCCACTACGTGCAAAGGTCGGTCAGACGGCGGAGCAGTCCAAAGGTTACAAGTCCATCGTCAAGTTGCCCCCCGAGGAGGCCGCAGTCGTCGAGCAGAGCAAGCCGAAGCGCCTTCCACCCTTTGTTTTGTCGTCCCCGCACGAGGCCATTCCCGTGTTCCACAAGGACTGGACGCTGGTCGAGGACTGGATGCTGGAATTAAGCTGCGGGCAGAGAGGAACAACATGATCCATGAGTACCTCCTAGCCGGCTTCCCCGTGCGGTACCCGAGCTCGGGAAATTCCATGTGGCCTTTGGTGCGATCGCACGACTTCTGCACCTTTCACCCCATCCAAACTGTGACAGCGGAAGCGGGCCCTGGCTGCGTCGTGAAGGAGGCGTCCACCGTGCAGAAAGGAGACATCGTCTTCTGCCTGGTGCAACCGCAGCACCAATACTACGCGCACATTGTGATCAAGGCAGAGTGGGCCAGCAACAACCCACCAATAGTAAACTCCGGGAAGTTCTTGGGTGATGCGGTTTCATGTGTTCTCTTGCCCCGCACCCCGTACGTTGTGCCTTCTCTCGGTCTAAACGGTGCCCGAGTGCGCGTGCGGGATACTTCCCACCCGACAGGCTGGGGCCGTTAGATCCAGGAGGGCAACCTAGCCTTGCCGTCGGGACCACAAGCAATGAGGTTGTGCGCCCTGTAAGGGGTAACAGCGAGGGGGCGGGAGGTGAGGAGGACATAAAGGGGGGGGGGCGTGAGGAGGGAGAAGAGTGGGGGGAGTCGGATGGGCGGAGGTGAGGAGAGGTGGAGGACGGAGAATGAAGGGATGGGGGGAGGCGGGGAGGACGGGAGAGGAAGAGCTGAGCCGAGGGCGATGAGGAGAGGAGGGGGGGGAGAGGAGGGCGGGGGGAGGCGGGAATGTGAGGGAGACAAGGGGCGCGGAGAGGGGGGGGGGGGGGGCACGCGTTGCCGAACTTGGCCGCTCAGATGGGTGGGCCGCAGCCTAAGCACGTAGGAAGTGAAGGTCTTTGGCGGGTCTTGCAGATTGTACTTGAGGAGCAGGTCAAGGTGCGCAAAAGCGAAGGCGGTGCCGACCATGCCGAGGATGCCAGCACTGTTTGGGCACTTCTGTTTGTTTCCAGGGCCCAGCAGCACAGGTAGGAAGTAACGGTTTTCTCTGTAAAAGTTCGATTGGGCACCTAGACAGCGGGAACCAACTATAGGAACCACAGTTGTTGGCGAACATTGCGCGTGGACCTCACGTCAGTTAGAATCCGAGTGAACATCCAGTTCAAGCGTTGCCAGGGCGGGGGCGCAACTTCCAGCGTGCGCGTTCCTCCTGAGTGCGAGCCTGACTGCGTTGGTACAGCGATCACTCCATTGCCGCTTGGGCTCAAAAGTTCACCCTCTTTCCAGTCCCTGGCCTCCTCCGCTGGTTCGCAGAGCAGTGGGGAACTCACTTCCGCGGCATCTTCGGGAGTTGTCATGTCGAGCAGCGCTGCAGCCTCTTCCGGGTTGGCGCAGGCAGCCCCCTCGCTCCTCGTCGTGCCAGAGAGCAAGCTCGAGAAGTTCGTGCCCTCGGTTCCAAAGGGGGGGGGTCCGCGATGGAAAGGCAGCAGGCAACCTCCGCTCGTAAGAGGTTGATCGAAGGCATCCGCCTTCTCGAGGCTTTCCCGTCCATCCGCGGGGACGCCAACGACTTCATTAAAGACCTCGCGACCCAGCGCGAGAAGGTGAAGAAGCAGGGCGAGGATTGCCAGCTCGAGCTGACAACCGTCGGCCAGTACGACATCGAGTGGCTCGGGAAGTTCGTCGCGACTGCCCTCAAGATCGACATGGCCGCCTTGGGCCAGGCGCGCACGACGGACAAGCACATCGTGCACCACTGCCTCCAGGCGATGATGTACATCACGTTGCAGTGCCACGTGCCGTCGTCCTGCGGCAACCGCGAGGTGATGAAGTTCACCATTGAGGAAAGGATCAAGAGCTTGGTCGCGGCAACCTTCTCTTGTCTCCGACGCCTGTGATTTCTTCGGCTGGCGAGGTCGACTGGGGCAACGGCATCTACGGCGTCGAGTGGACGGGCGACAGGGTCACAGCTGTCGTCCACCGCCCGTCGGGAGATAAGGCTGCCGTGGACGAGGACCCGAAGATCGACGAGTCGTACTTCGTTGACTGCAGCTGGGACGACATGCAGGCGGAGTTCTACAAATCAAAGCGCCAGCGCACCAATATCCACACTTTCTTCAACAAGAAGTCTGGCCCCCACAAGACTAAGATGTGGCGTGGCAAGGCCGAGGAGTGGGTGAAGGCGGCCAACGCTCGGGAGGCGCATCTGCTCAAGACGAAGACCGCGCACAAGGGCGCCTTTGCGGCGGAGATGCAGGCGTTTCACACGCCAGCGAAGGAGGCTGCGTCTACTGGAAGCAAGAGGTCCACGGAGGCGCTCCAGAAGTCCAAGGAGGATAACTTGGCCAAGCGCCGCGTCAGCCTCAAGAAGTCCCCTGGCGGCGCTGAGGGCTAAGCAGGAGATGTGCGTTGCCTTGCGCGCTGGTCTCCAGGGGCTCAGCCGTGTCTGCGAGCATTCCGTGCCTAGCATGCGCGTGCCAGATGTTTGTGACCGTGCTATTTTTGTACAGGGGTTGCCTTTCTTCACGCGACGTTCCCGACAGCGGGGGGGCGCCGCCCCAGCTCGGCGACTCGGGATAGCAATGAGGAGGAGTTGGGGGAGAGCGATTGATGGGATGCCTAAGGGTAGGGGGTGGTAGGGGCCGCGGGCGATAGAGCGATGGGCATCTGCTGGGGCAGAGCAAGCATCATATGTTGACGCGCGTCTGTCTCCGCGCTGCGCAGTCTTGTTTGGCGCGGGCCCTGTGGCCCACGCGGCAGTGGCAGACCGCCTCGGGCAGGGGGGGGGCTCGCCCGGGCCCTGGGCGGCCTCGCCATCAATCACGCGCTCGCATCCACCTTCGTCTTCGCCAGCAGCAGTGGTAAAGCATTGCTGATGTATCGTCGCAGTGTCGCCATTGACCCCCCGATGCTGCCAGGCGTCTCCTGGGGGCGGGTGATGAAATGATGTGCTTCGTTGTCGCGCCTGGCCCGAGGTGAGTTCAGACGTTTCTATTTTGCACTCCTGGTCAACGGCGCGTTCGGGCGCCACGTTCGCATCAGGCTCCGCGGGGGGCGGCCCTGGATGGGCGCGAGCGGGGCGGGGTTTGAGCAGCGCGGTCTAAACGTGAGTGCGCAGACGCACTCACGACCTCGAGCCCGAGTGGCGGTGGACGCCAGCCCCCCCGCTCAGCGACAGGCATCCCCGAACAGCGCTTGCAACGGCGGTTCCCGCGTTGTCCCTTGTCCTGTTAGTGCCCGCGTTGTCCGTTTCCGTTGGGGCCACGCTGGCTGTCATATGTTTCAGAATTATTGGCGCGTTCCCAAGCGGCTCAGGGCATGTCTGCAACCCCGAGGAGGTTCTAAGAGGGCCCGAGAGGGCTCCAAGGAGGGCTCCAAGAGGGCTCCAGGAGGGCTCCAAGAAGGCCCTCATGAAGCCATTCGGGCCGCCCTGGGGAGCTGGAGGCACCACTGAGCAGGATGTGCGTTTCACTCGTGAAAAACCAGGGTCCGCACCTAAATGGCCACCGAAGCCACCTGGGGCCATTTTGGTGCGGACCCTGGTTTTTCACGTGTGAAACGCACGCCCTGTGCGTCGGGGCCTCCAGCTCCCCAGGGCGGCCCAAACGGCTTCCTGCAGGCCCTCTTTGAGCCCTGCCGTGGGGCCCGTGATCCGGAGCTGAATTCGCGCCTCTTCCTCCGCTTTGTTGAAACAAATGACAGATGCGCGCCAGGCGCCCAGCGGCATAATGCGCGGCGTGTCGCGGGCCCAGAGGCGGCTTGAGTAGCACGGCGTGCGCGCGCAGGGAGTGGCGCGCCGTGTGCAGGGGCGCGCGCGCATCTGGGGGCGCGTATCTGGGGGCGCGAGGAGAGCCCGAGAAGGGGCGCTAGCCGGCCCTGCGGCGGGGCTTCCCTGTCCGATTTTTGGCTTCGCCAAACCTCCCGAGACGGGCGGTTTGCTTGGGTGCAAACCGCCCGTCACGGGCGGGTTGCCTCACGGCGGCAAGACGTTGGAAGCGGCCCCAGAGAGAGGCCCGAGGCAGCCCAGGGGGGGGGGCAGGTCGGCCCAAGAGGGCCCCGAGATCGCCCGAGAGGACCCAGGAGCGGCTCAAGCGGGCCCCAAGAGTACCCACAGGGGGGCCCAACATTGCCCCGATGCAGGGCTTCCCACTTCGCGGGGCCCTCAAATTTGAGGGCTCCGCGGAGACGCCCAGAGGGTTCAGGAGGGGTCCAAGAGGGCCCTCAAGCGCATGTACTCGGGCCTGCCTTTAGCACGCCCCAGGAGCATGTCAAGTACATTCGGTTTGGGGCTCTCTTGGGCTCCATCCCGCGGCCATCCTTGAGCGCTCTTGGCCCCCCCTCGGTGGCCCCGAGGGTTCGCAAAACAAACTGCCAAGGCACGCCCGATGTGGCGGAG
Organism: Prorocentrum cordatum; assembly: GCA_963575745.1. NCBI lineage: Eukaryota > Dinophyceae > Prorocentrales > Prorocentraceae > Prorocentrum > Prorocentrum cordatum. The sequence continues at coordinate 294,173 of CAUYUJ010014971.1, forward strand.
GGCGAGGTGGAAGTAGGGCGGATAGGGAATTGAAGGGGGGGTGGGGGGGGCGGTGGAGGGAGGTGCTGGGCGGGTTGGTGGCGGGGGAGCTGGATGGGGGCAGGCCCCATTGGAGAGGATAGGGAGAGGGGTTTGATTCGAAAGCTGGAAGAGGACACGCCTTAGACCACCCGCGCCCAAAGGGCTGGTGGCACTTACGTTGGTTCTTCTAGGGCGTCTTTCCAGCGGTTCCATGTTGGCCGTGACTTGTTCACATGTTCGTTCCTGTGGCCTCGCCCTTGAAGGTCCCCATGAGGTTGGAGTTTCGCGAACAATGTTTTTCATGTGCTCTCAGCCGTCGTGATCTGACCTCGCTGTGTTGCTAGCGCGCTTGGTCACTTCGCCCCTGCTTCGGATCGCATGCTGGGCAGACGGCTTCGTGCTTGCGGCACTTGCGCTGGGCGCGTCCAATTCCGTTGCCATTTGGGCTCCATGCTCGCAGTTGTGTTTCCACGTTGGCTGGGCCTTGCAAGCCCCGTCCGACCATGGGGGATGGCGTCGACGGGGGCCTGGCGATATCTTTGGAGTCCGAGGTTGCCCGAGGGATGCCGTTCAAACCTCGGTAAAATGACAGGGCCGAGGGCGAGGGCCAGGGCGGGCGGGGGGGGGGGCGGGGGGCCTCGACCCCCCGCGTCGCAGAGGTTGCAGCCATCGACAAGGCCAAGAAAGTCAAGAACGACAGCTCGGCCTTCGTAGTCGAGCATCGCGGGCATGTGTTTCTCGATAGCCCTGAGGGGGGGCCGAACGCGTGGGTGGTCCATAAGACCACGCTGGAGAGGAAATCCTTGGGGCCTGGCAGCTGGGCGTTGTTCTTCGACGAGGACGGCTTCGGCGCGTGTGAGGACCAGTCGGATGAGAGCAAGGCAGTGGTCGTCTTGGAGCATTGGCTGGATCGTCAGCTATACGAGGATAGCGACGGGCGCCTCCTCGTCATGTCGATGGCGGCGGCGAGCCTTGGCGAGACGGTCGGCGAGTTTTGGAGCTTGACTGGCAAATTGCAGGCATTCGAGTTGGCGTCCGTGGCGTTTCCGACGGCCACGTTGAATGCAGACGTCATCGTGCAAGTTTCTTTCTTGGGCTGACCAGCAGGCGCCGCCGACAGGTACGCTTGGAACCTGCACGACATTTACAAGGCCCTCAAGCTTACGACGTACAGAGGGAGACCAGGCAACTGGGTATTCGATGGCGCCGAGGGCTGGGCCAACCACGCGGCCACCTTTGCCCCGAACGCCTCCCGTTTCTTCTTCAAGTCAAGGCTGCCTGCGCGTGACGATGGGGAAATCGACCCTCGAACTCTGCTGCCGTATCCAGCCCTCACCACGTTTGGGCTCGTCGCAGTGCTGCCCAAATTGGCTTGTGCTCCAGCCGGCAGAGGCGGTGGTCTACGTGGCGCCCCTGCTCGAGAGTCTGCAATGGATTTAATGCGTGGCTTGTGTAAGGCTGCGGCCCAGCTCCAGCCTTTCAACATCGGCGTGGTCCCTTCCTCATCTTGGGTCTGCACGTGGCCTGTATCTCCTCAGCGGAAGCCGAAGTTCCACTTGGCCGTCGACGCCGCGGGCTTCGTCAGTTTGGTGTCCATCCTGCGCCGCGCTGCCGATGGGGGCAACGACGACCGCGCGGTGCTTTCCCAGTGGCGGGGCCACTTGTTGAAGGAGCTGACGTCGGATGAGCTCGGGCGCGGGACGTGCCCGCTGGCCAGGCTTGTGCACGTCACGTTCGGTGTTGGGATCGCGATGGGTTTGCACGGCCAGGCCCCCATGGCGGCGACCCCAGGCGACGGTGATCCCCGACGACGGTGACCCCCGACGACGGCGCGACGACGGGGCCCTCCGACGGCGGCGCGGCGACGGCGACCCCCGACGACGGCGGCCTCGAGCAACGGCGGCCCCTAGCGACGTCCTCAGGTCTTGTACGCCATTGCTCGGCAGCTCGAGAGAGACATGCCCAAGTCTTCGGTGGAGGGTCGCCGCGACGACAGCTCCGCCAGCGTGGAGTCCTCGGATCTCATGGACCTGATCTGGGACGACTGCCGCCTGAACTACGAGCTGGCCAGGCGCGTGGACGCGTTCAAGGAAGCGACCTCCAGCTGGGGCCTGTGCTTCCACGCCGCCACGGACAAGGCCAACGTGCGTGGCCTGGGCCTCGCCAACACGACGATTTGCGATCCCAAGAACAACATCATCATTCCGCCTCCTCAGGAAGCGAGCCGAGCCAAAGCGATCGGAGAACCGACCTTGAGATTTTGACCCCCCCCCGTCGTTTTTTCTTTTTGGTGGACAGCGGTTCCTCGTGCAAAACCGTGGTTTCTGCCTGTCCACCAAACTTCTCTTTTGGTGGACAAGCCAGTTCTCGGGTTTTGACGGCCCACCAAAAGGTCGGAGCCGTCGGGTGCCCGCGGTGGACTGTCAGGAGGGGGGGGGTCCTGGCTATTGCCCTGGATGGCCAAGGCCGCCAGCCGGCTGGATCCCCTGGGGCGTGTCAGGCTTTTGGGTGAGCTCGCGGGTCGTGGGGTCGGGGGTTGGGCAGCGTGGCTGGGTAGTCCGATCGTTCTTGGCTCGACTCGCCCACAGGTTGCGAGCACCTTCGTCGTTAGGATCTCCGATTGCCAGAATCCGACTGCCGAGCAGAAGAAACTCGCCGCTGCCGATGCCAGCCGGCGGCGCACTGCCTGGGTGAGGCGCGCTACCCGCGATGATGGGTCAGCGGGGTGGAAAAAAGTAGTATTCCATCGCAGGTCCACCGTGAAGTGGATTGCACATCTGGACAACCAGTTCAAGGTGGCTACCGTCACCGACGGCCTCGACTTCTTCAGGCGCGATACCACGGTGCCGCAGTGGGCAGATGAATCGTGGAGGTCGTGGCCGTGTTTGGGCTGCGCTTTGGGCCAGGGGGGGGATGGTCTGTCGGCGGCGCGCGCGCTGCTCTACAAGCCTTCCGTGCAATGCAACCTACTGCCATGGTATGATCCGCGACACGGTGCTGTCAACGACTACCACCTTAGCCTTAAGGAGGACTCTCGCTGGGATTTCGCATTGATCATCTTGTGCGCCCAGAACGAGTTCCAGGGACCTGAGCGGGACGAGGGGATGAGGTGGCAACAACTCTTGGAGTCTCTGGAGCACATGTTTACAGTCCACGAAGACCCAGCTGACTTCGCGCTGTTTCAAGCGCGGGCTCCGCGCATGTTGATGGAGTTGGGGAGCTGCCTGGAAGTTGCGGAGTCGTCGACCCCGACAGCGAGTTTGTGGCAGTATCTGAAGGCAGAAGTACATAACCTCAAGAAGGGGTACAGCACCAAAATGTCGGAGTTCTTTGGCTGGCACTCAGGGAGCGAGAAGCTCCTCCGCACTTGGACTATGCGCCTCTTCTTCTCGGAATACCTGGCTCTAGAGCTGGACATGCTGAGCGGCAAGAAGTTCATTCACAACGTTGCCGTGGACCCGAAGTACCACGCCGACGGGGGCAAGGCTTCGACCGAGAGCACCATCACCAGCGTTGATGCGAAGATCCTCAGGGCTTCGTGTGAGAACAACGTGGTGACGTCGATCGCTACGCTGTCCAATTACGAGCATCGTCGGCAGTTGGCTGTATTAGTGCAGATCCCTAAGCCCCTCAAAGACTGGCAGACGACAGCTTCTACGACGCTCAAAGGCGTCAAGGCCACTCGAGACTGGATTGTGGATGGGGTATCCACTTCGTTCTTGGATCACCAGTGCGACGTGCTCCGCTCGCTGGCAGATCTGGCTGTGATGCAGGAGTGCGGTTTCCTCGGTTTAAAGCCTGCGAACAATGATGAAAAGGTCGGGTCCATGCAGTTGGACGACGAGTACGCGAAGTTGGCTGGCCACCTCGCGCTGAATCTGATTGGTAAGAGGCAGCGTCGACTCTTGTATCTCACCGACGGGTGGCCCCAGAAGCAGTTCCGCGCCTTGAGGGGCGCAGAGGAGGCCACGGCTGTAGCGAAGCAGTTTGTCCGTGCCAAGGAGGTTCGGGATTGGGCGCTCGGCGTCCCACATCCCACAGTTGCCTTCAAAAAGATGCTGAATCGGTCTCAATTCGCGACGCTTCGCGCACCCCCACGAGCCCATCCAGGAACGACGCCAAGGCGAGTTGAGCTGATCAGGGAAATGCGGGAACCATGGGAGGGATCGCCAAACCGTGCGTTGGTTCCCGCGTTGTCCGTTCCCCTGTTGGTTCCCGCGTTGTCCGCTTCCTTTGGGGTCCACGCTGGCTCGACACTTGTCGTAGAATCCTTGACATATTTTGAACTGTTTAGGACGTGTATGCAACCCGCGAGAGTTCCAAGAGGACCCAAGATCCGAAGCTGAAGTCTTACTCCTCCTCCTCCGCTTTTTTTGAAAGCAAGACAGAAGCGCGCCGGGCGCCAGGCGGCATAATGCGCGGCGCGTCGCGGGCCCAGAGGCGGCTTGAGTAGCACTGCGTGCGCGCGCAGGGAGTGGCGCGCCGCGTGCAGGGGCGCGCGCACATCTGGGGGCGCGCATCTGGGGGCGCGAGGAGGATGGCCCCGAGATAGCCCGAGAGGACCCAAGAGCTGCCCAAGCGGGCCCCAAGGGTACCCGCAGGGGGGCCCAACACGGCCCCGCGGCAGGGCTTCCCACTCCGATGTCTGCTCGGGGCAAGAGGGCTCCAAGGAGGGCTCAAAAAGGGCTCTAGGAAGGCGCCAATAATGACTTCAGGAAGCAATTTGGGCAGTCCTGGATAGCGGGAGGCCCCTGCAAGAAGGGTGTGCGTTTCATATGTGAAAAGCCAGGGTCCACACCAAAATGGTCCTGGATGACATCCAGGGCCATTTTGGTGCGGACCCTGGTTTTTCACGCGTGAAACGCATATCCTGTTCGTTGCGCGGTCCAGCTCCCAAGGGCGGCCCCGAGGCTTCGTGGGGAGATTATTGGGGCCCTCTCGGCGCCCCCTTGGGGCTCCAAGAAGGCGCCCAGAGGGCCCCGGAGGAGCGAACCTTCGAGCTCTCACGAGCGCCCCTGGGAGCCCCCTGGGGCACGCATTCCTGCGTGGCCCCTCTCGGGGATTTTGCCGGTCACGATGCGCCAAGGTGACCGGCAAAATCCCCGAACACTTTGAACCCCGACATCGCGTCGCTGGGCTCCCTGGGGGCGCTCTTTGGCCCCTTTCGGGCCCCTCCAGGGGCTCTCTAGGGCCCCCTCCCAGATTCCACCGGCGGAGCCTACCCGCCCCTGGGAGCCCCCTGGGGCTCGCATTTTTGCGCGGCCCCTTTCGGGGATTTTGCCGGTCGCGATGCGCTAACGTGACCGGCGAAATCCTCGAACAATTTGAACCCCGAAATCGTATCGTTGGGCTCCCTGGGGGCGCTCTGCGGCTCCTCTCGGGCCCTTCCCGGGGCCCTCTAGGGCCCCCTCCCAGACTCCACCGGCGGAGCCTGCCCGCCCCGCGCGTGCAAACGCAGCTCTCGCAGAAGCAAAACTCCCGTACAAACGCAGCTCCCTGTACAAACACAGCTCCAGTACAAACGCAGCCCCCTGTCCCGCTGCAGGAAGTTGGAAGAGAAAACGCCCCAGGCCACTTAAGCCTAGAGGGATGGTGGGATTCTTAACTGTTCCTGTCAAGCAGCTTGCATGTGCATATTCGGAGACTGGCGGCGAGGCCCACGCCGACATCGATGCCATCTTCGAGAACAGGGCGCGCACGACCGCAGGTACCGACATAATTGAGTTGATTAATAATTTCCAGAAGAACAGCGGCCAGTGCAAGGGCAGTAAGAGGTACAGGCGCCCCGAGAGGAGCTACGCCGTCGCCTTGTCATGCGACATCGTGGAGAAGCGCTTCGGGTATAAGCTGGTTCGGCCGCACATGCACTTGAAGCGCAAGGCGGTGAAGCTTGTCAGGAACTGCTTCGCGAAGAAGTCAGCCCAGTGCTCTCTGAACCTTGATGGCATTGCGACCACGCAGCAGACGCCTCCCTGGTTTTCGCCCGCGGCTGGGTCCACAGGGCTACCCGTGCTTGACAGCGTGGTCCTCGACGAGGCGTTTGCCGTGCGTAGCCCGGCGTTGGTGGACCGCGCCGACCTCAGCTGCCTCTCGTTCGCCAAGCACGACATCGTCTTCCGCCGCAAGGGGGCCGCCAAGACAGAGCTGAACTACGACTGGGTTGTCGGGCTTGGCAACATGAAGGGTAGTGGGGCGATCACTTGGCCGATCCAGATTCACCCCGTGCGAGGCCACCCGACGAAGGAATACTGGGCCCCCGACCTGACGGTGAAGAGCTTCTCTTTGAAGAGCATCACCGACTGGGACTCGATCGAGGCCAGGCCGTATGAGTGGCGATCGTGGGCGTGGCAGGTCGAGAACTTCCCCAACGCCGTGGCCCCTGGGCCTGGCCAGTTGGAGCCTGCGCTGCGCCCCGTGTTCGCCGCCAGGGCCGACTCGGCTGAGAGGGTGGCGGCGCGCAAGGCTTTCTGGTCTTTCGACATCGCCTTGCTCAAGAGGGTCGGCTTTCTTCTTGGGTATGCCGTCGGTGAACACACGAACGCCTTGGACGCATGTTTCTATATGTGCTCCCACATCCTGCGGATCGCAGATAAGGACATCATGGAGCTGCTTCGGAGCCGCCTCAGCCCAACTACCGTCCCCGACCCCGAGACCTACAACGTCATTCTCGACATAGATGATGCGTGCCAGACGCTCCAGAGGGAAGACGAGGAGGAGGTGCGTAAGCAGGCGGCGCGTTCGAGGCTCCATCAGGACCAGTACGCCGCCGCGCTCGCCGCCTTCCGCGAGCGGCAGCGCAGGGTGGCGGCGCCCAAGCCTGCGCCGAAAAAAGCCCAAGACGGGCGAGGCCAGCTCTGCTAGGAGGCCGCTTCCCAGGTTTGAGCTTGCGGAGCAGCCAGAGATCAAGCGGTGGGCTCCCCCGAGTGCTCTGGCGTGGAAAAGCCGCAGCGACTCGACGTGGCACATTCAGGTTCGCGGCTGGCCAGGTGAGATCAGCAGGAGCGTGAACAAGTGGGGTGAGAATCGTGCGCTCCTTCTCCTTCTGAGCGAGGCGTGGGATCAATCTACCACCGTTGCTGGCAAGGCCCCTGGCGACGTGCCCATCGCGGGTCTTTTGAGCAGGGGGGAGTTTCTGGCAGCGAAGTAGTCACTGCGCGCATTTCGTAGGGTCGCCCACTGCGACAGCTAGTGGGCTTGGAGAGGAAGTGCGACCCCGGGGGGCGCCGGGAGCGGGGCAGAGGGGGCGACGGAGGGGGGCGGGCGGAGGATGATAGAGGAAGGCGAGAGCGGCATGGGGCAAGGGGGAGGAGGCGGACGGGATGAGTAGGTAGCGTTGAGGGGGGAAAGGGGGGGAGGGGGGGGCGATCGAGGAGCGGCGGAGAGTGGGCGTGAGGTTGTAGAGAAGGAGCGATTCCCGTTGCCTTCAAGGATCGTTGCGCAGCTTTCTGCAAAGACGGGTTGGCTGCGATCGCAGCCGTCGGTGACCGTGAACGCGGATAGGGGCGGGCGGGTGAGAAAATATGGTGGGCCAGTGGAGGTTGAGACGGGGCTGGCGGCCTTTGTCCTCGCGCTTTGCTCCTCCTTTCCCCCTCTCCCCTTCCCCCGCCGCTCCACTTTGCCCTCGCCCGTCTCGAGCTCACCGGCGTCGCCTCTATCGTCGTTCCTCTCAACCAAGCGCTTACCTCGCTCAGCCATTCCCGCCTCCCTAAAACCCGCATCCTCCACCCCCCCTTCATTCTTCCGTGTCGGACACCTCCCGCGCACCATGGGCGATCCCTCCCACGGCCCGCGCCCGTGTCTGGTGCATTCCTTCCTAGATCCTGTCTTCTCCCATTGCTTTCGCCAGCAGGGGGGGCGGCCTGCTCGCCGCGCTGCCGCCCCGCAGGCGCGCCCGCCACCCCCGCGGGGAGGTCGCGGTGGAGGTTGGGGGCGAAGCGGGCGGGGGGGGGGGTGAAGAGGCGGGCGAGAAGGGTAGGGGTCGCAGGAGAGTGGGGGGGTAGATGGGGGGTGGCGGGGGAAGCCGAGGAGCATGATGGTGATTTGTGTTTGCAATCGCATCGGAATGGGCGTGCGATTCCACCAGCGGGGCCAGGCCATTTCCCGGCGCAGCCGCGCGGAGCGGGAAGGGGGCGCCATTCGGGGCGTGCGCCCAGGCCACCTTGCCTTGCTTCGATCGGTCCCCACCGTACCTTTCGGCCATTGTTCCCAACGTCAGTGCTCTGGAAGGTTTATCCCTGAACGCCATCGGCCCCAACCCGTCGGGCGGGCGATGAGCCCCGCGCCCCCCCCCACACAAAAAAAAACCCAAAGGGCCCTCGGGGGTGTTTTGCCCGACGGCATGCTAAGCGACGCGCGCGGCCCGGAGTTCAGGGGCGAGATCTTGGGGGCTCGGGCGCCACGTTCCCAGCGGGTTGTCTGGGAACGAAACCCCCTCCCCTCATGGGCTCGCGTCTGGTGGCGCCGCAAATTAAGCGGTCGGGGTGTTCGTTGTGACCGTCAGTCCCCGTTGGTCCCAATCCGCGTATGCATCCCGCGCGCTGGCGCGGTCATGGAGTTATTGGTGCTCTTCTTGCGTGCGCGCTCGTTTCGTCCAATGTGTGGGCGTTCGCGCTGGCGCGGCCCTGACGCGCCTCCGACCAGCAACTCAATGATCACCCCCGTGGAAGTCGCGAGCTGGATCTATCGTCTCTTTGGTGCGCGAACCAAGCTATGGACAATTTTCTTTGAGTAAGTATCGGTGGGCAGTTTATTGCCGCCTAGATCGAATTCCACAGGCGCGAGTACAAGTACTGGATCGGCGGCATCAGACAGCACATCAATGGCTATTGTTTCAGGGAGCACATCTTCGGGATCCTCGTGGACGTGCAGGTGCAGTACCATGGCAACTACTACAGTCGCCCGCAGCCAAAAACGCTGTACGACAGAGTCGCGCCCATTTATTACACGAACCCCGACGAGGCAATGCAACTCTGTGAGCCTCGGTGGGAGCAGCCCGCGCCTGGGAGCAGCTGACAGCTTGCACAGACTGTCACAGTAAATCGCGGGGCCTCTCCGAGCGCGCTTCTGATAGACTGCAACAGTCGACTGCGACACGCCAGTTCTGGTTTAGGCATTGCTTTTGTCAGCGCCAGTTTTGGCCGACCTGCACAGATGCGCCTCTCGGATGAGCCCTGCCCTCCGCTATGCAACAGATACGCACGCAATTCGAGTACGCGGCACCCTCGCACACATTTCGAGTGGGGTCGTGGGCGGCTAGCATGACTGCTGAACACGGCAAGTGCTCGAGCGCCTGACCCAGTCGGCGAAGTGCTTCCAGTCGCGTCGGGTGGTGACTGTCTGTCAGATACCCTTCGGCGCGGGTGACCTGAAGTTTGCCTTATACGGTAACAGTGGCACGCCTGTGCGGCCGCCCGCATACGCTTTGACGCTGTGCGGACTGGGTTTGTCTTGCGGTTTTCCTTGATGCTGAGCCGGCTTGGCTGCACGGCTGAGGTGTGTGTGTGTGTTTGTATATGATTAGCACGCATATCAACACGAAGTACATGTATTGTGTGTGGTATTGTCCTCTCGTGCGTCTCATCTTAGGAGCGTGCCACTCGTTCAGGGACCCTGGCATCCAGCTCGCTGGCCTCAGGTTGCCAGTTGACTTACTCAGGGGGATGGCAGTGGTGAGGGGAATGGGAAGGGGCTGGGATCGGGACGGTTGTGCGGAATCGGCAGAGTCTTTGTGGCCAGCGCTCCGCTGCAACAGCCGCACACATTTCGAGTGGGGTTGTGGGCGGCTAGCATGACTGAACACCGCAAGTTCTCGAGCGCCTGACCCAGTCGGCGAAGTGCTTCCAGTCGCGTCGGGTGGTGACTGTCTGTCAGATACCCTTCGGCGCGGGTGACCTGAAGTTTGCCTTATACTGTAACAGTGGCATGCCTGTGCGGCCGCCCGCATACGCTTTGACGCTGTGCGGACTGGGTTTGTCTTGCGGTTTTCCTTGATGCTGAGCCGGCTTGGCTGCGCGACTGAGGTGTGTGTGTGTGTGTTTGTATATGATTAGCACACATATCAACACGAAGTACATGTATTGTGTGTGGTATTGTCCTCTCGTGCGTCTCATCTTAGGAGCGTGCCACTCGTTCAGGGACCCTGGCATCCAGCTCGCTGGCCTCAGGTTGCCAGTTGACTTACTCAGGGGGATGGCAGTGGTGAGGGGAATGGGAAGGGGCTGGGATGGGGACGGTTGTGCGGAATCGGCAGAGTCTTTGTGGCCAGCGCTCCGCTGCAACAGCCGCACACATTTCGAGTGGGGTTATGGGCGGCTAGCATGACTGAACACCGCAAGTTAGAGAGCGCCTGACCCAGTCGGCGAAGTGCTTCCAGTCGCGTCGGGTGGTGACTGTCTGTCAGATACCCTTCGGCGCGGGTGACCTGAAGTTATGCAGAGAAGCGTGACAACAAAACGGCGAGCTTCTCCGACTCGTCTCCTCTCGCCGTTTGCTGCGCCTCCGCTGCAACAGCTCCTGCGCCTCCCCACCCCCCAGGTCCCTGGTGGCGGGCGGCGCCGCCGCGGGCGGCCGCGGCGCCCCCGCGGGCCCACGCGGGGGAACCAGGATGGCGATGACGAGGAGGACGAGGCTAGGAGGAGGAGCAGGAGGAGGAGTCCAGGTGGGAGGAGGGGGGTGGAGCGCATCACGCTCTGAGCTAAGGTGCCCGCGAGAGCATCTGTTACTGGCGCGAGTGGGACTGGGCCCACGATAGGACTCTGCGCACGTGCTGCGCATGGCTGGAACAGCGAGCGCAGGCGCCCCCATGCATCCCTGAGCTCAGAGATGAGGAGAAAGACGCCCATATTCAGATCAAGTGCATTCCTTACGCAGATTGTCTCACTCTCCAGGCCGCTAGGCGCTAGGCGCTTGGATGCTTGGGCTGCCTGGTTCGAATTGGTCTAGCCTCTAGCCTTCGGCATTCTGGTGCCCAGTACCTCCCTGGTCGCCACCAGCTGGACGCAGCAAGCGAGGATGAAGAGGCCACCAGAGAGGGCACTAGGGCCCTAGTGCACCACACCCAGGACCCCACAGAGCCCCGAGCACCCCAGCAGATCCGCGACAGGATTCGCATCCTTACATCATCTAGGCATATTGGCCCAAGCTAGTTCCCCATGGCTGGGGCAAGAGCCATGGGGGATCCTTTATTCAGCACCTCATCCCAGGGGTCTCCCAGCGCGGACTCGCAGTCGGTGTGTGCCTGCATTATGCGAGACATGTTCGGCGGCCCGGATGACGAGGCCACTGAAGGTATGACGCTCTATGTTGAAGCCAGAGTTGCTGTGGGCGTTCGGACCGTGGCCGCCGCCGCTGCGAGTCCGCAACAAGCCAACCAGGGAGGTTTTGCAGCGGGCGTGGGCGCCGCTGGCGGCACCCGCAGAGCAGCGCGAGATCCAGACAGCATCGCTTCCTCCAGAGATAAGGGCTTGCAAGAGCCGTCGGCATCGCCTCCAGAGATCAGGGCCTGCGAGATCCAGACAGCATCGCCCTCTCCAGCACAGGTGCATCCAGCATCAGCATCGTCGCTTCCTCCAGGGAGCGTCGGAGACGGCGGAGCAGCTCGAGGGCCTTGCGGCGTGAACGTCAAGGTCAAGGTCATGGCCAATGACACCATCAGCGCCGAGGGCGTCAATGGCGGTGGCATGGGCAAGGGGAACATTGACACATTTGCTTTCATCACAGATCGCCTGGGGCTCGACCTTTCACGCGGGGGGCCGCCGACCGACGCTGTCGAGGGCCGAGCAGGATGCGGCGACGGCGGCGACAAGGCCTCTGGAATTCGGAGCCCGAGGGCCTTTGCAGGGGTCCCATGGCGGCAGCGCACTTCAGTTCGCGAAGGTCGCCTGTTTCGACGACAACGGCAAAAGAGTAACAGCGCCTGCCAGGCGTCGCATGCGCTCGCGCAGCCGAGAGACGCGGCTTAATATTATGTGGGAAGGCGCCCGGGAGGACGCTCGACAGGTGCTTAGTGATTGTCGCGGCATGCAATCGATGTTTGTACACCAGCCCCTCATCGACATCGACGTGGGTCTAGTGATGAAGCGCGTGCGGCACCTCCACGATCGTGCCATCGCCTCTGGGCGCTCCGTCTACATCGGCACGACGAGCGACCCTTCATGGCGATGGAATGGAGGATGGGGGTGGCGAGGAAACGACCGAAGCTTCATGCGCGGGCACAAGCTCAGCTACGATGAGATGCAAGTGGTCGCGTCCTTCCCCGACAAACAATGCGGAGAGGTTGGGAAGCACGTGATCACGCACTTCCCCCGTGCTGACAACAAGGTCGCGTCGCAGCAGGGGCTTGCGGTCAGGCACTGCGCATGCAGCTTCCTATATGTCTGTAGGACATTATGAGCGCCATTTGCGAAGCTGCCCAGCTCCGCTGTCTTGTGCGTGCAGTGGCCACTACCCAGACGTGGTACGTGGTGGGGACGACCGAGGCTGCGATGCAGAAGTGGCAGAATCGCCAGTACGCTGCAACAGCCGCTGCAACAGCCGCTGCAACAGCCGCTGCAGTAGTAGAAGAGCTCAACACAGAAACTGGCGAGCGTGAGGACGACCTCCCGTTTCGACTTCACCTCTGGCTGGGACGACTGAGGCTGCGATGCAGAAGTGACAGAATCGCCAGTACGCTGCAACAGCCGCTGCAACAGCCGCTGCAACAGCCGCTGCAACAGCCGCTGCAACAGCCGCTGCAACAGCCGCTGCAACAGCCGCTGCAGCAGCCGCTGCAACAGCCGCTGCAGCAGCCGCTGCAGCAGCCGCTGCAACAGCCGCTGCAACAGCCGCTGCAACAGCCGCTGCAACAGCCGCTGCAACAGCCGCTGCAACAGCCGCTGCAACAGCCGCTGCAACAGCTGCTGCAACAACCGCTGCAACAGCCGCTGCAACAGCCGCTGCAACAGCCGCTGCAACAGCCGCTGCAACAGCCGCTGCAACAGCCGCTGCAACAGCCGCTGCAACAGCCGCTGCGACAGCCGCTGCAGTAGTAGAGCACACCCAGCTTTCCTGTAGCGCAAGCACCTCGGTTCAAGGCATTTCTTGCAGCGCCTGCAGGCTGCCATGTCAGAAATGGGTGCCAGCGCAGGGGGGGCATCCTGGCCCATGTCCAGAAACCGTCATCATGGACCCTGATTACAACATTGGACGCATTGATGCTCCATGGCTACAAGTTAAGGAGTACGTTTCGAAGACGAGTGGAGAACCTAATGGGCCTTGGTGGCATTGTGCACCGTGCGACAAATGGGCAGCCCCGACGCACCAGATTTCGCAGGACCACATCAATAATGTAAAGGATAAATATCTCTGGTTCCATGAGGCTTGTCCACAGGGTTCTGATGAGGACAAGACCGCATGGTGCTCTACCATCATGGGCACTGCGGGGCTCCACCCGAGCTACGTCCAGAAGAAGCGGGAAGACGATGAAGCGGAGGACCCGAGGTCGACGAGGAAGGCCAAGGTCAACAAGGCCAGAGAGGGCAGAGGAGAGCAATGGCAAAGTGAAGGACATCAGCAAGAAGCTGGAACAGCTGCAGGAGCTTCTACACAACTGGAAAAGCTGGAACAGCTCAAGAGCCGCGTCACCAGGAGCTGCAACAGCAGGAGCTGATACATGGCGAGCACAGCAGTGGCAGCAGCAGGACGGGCTAACCACCGTTATCGCCACAATGCTCAATTTCTTGACCAACGCGCAGAGCAACAAGGACGAGAATATGGATGATATTCTGGCCCTCCTGCGGGCACAGGGGCAGATGCTCGTGCATCTCCAGCGGGCACAGGACAACCTGCAGAAGAAAGTCGAGGAGCTCGATCGGAAAGTGGAGGAGCCCAAGCAGAAGGACAAACAGCAGCACCAGTGAGCTCAGCAGCAGGACAAGTGACCTCGCATGGGCGTCTGGTAGCCGATGTCGGAGGCGCGCAGCCTGGCTCGCGTGCTGGCTCTTTTTTTTCGCCGCGCTGACGCGGCGCAGGGGGCTGGAATATGGCTCCTGAAGTTTTGGAAGGCTCTGGATTTGTTCGCAAATTGGGTATGCCCCTCATGGCCCCCGCAGCGCCCACCTGTCGGAGCCCCACCTCGAGCTCGATCCTCGACTACTTCGTTTTGGGAGCAGGTGTTGCTATATTGATTTCAGGCGCTGACTTCGTGCGTCCACGGAGTTCTAACATATCATGTTAGAGCTCCCACGGGGCTCTAACATACGATGTTAGAGCTCCATTGGCGCTCTACCATAATCTAACATGTTATGTATGTTAGAGCTCCACTGGAGCTCTAACATGCAATGTTAGAGCTTCCAGGAGGGAGCTTTAATATAACATAATCTAACGTGCTATGTTATTCGAGCTCCGTTGGAGCTCTAACGTGCAATGTTAGATCTCCCTGGGAGGTCTAACATGAAATGTTAGAAGTGCCAGGGAGTTCCCTGGCATCACATGGTTCAGCTCCCAGGGAGCAATTCATAATATCATGACATGTTAGAGGTCCCACGGAGTTCTAACATACGACGTTAGAACTCCCAAGGAGCTCCAGCATACTCTAACTTGCTATGTTAACAGCATGTTAGAGTTGCCTCCTATACTCGATGGGACCTCTAACATAGCATGTTAGAGCTCCCATCGAGCCGTCCCCCCCGCCGCCGTCGTCGTCGTCGTCGTCGTCGTCTTCCCATTGAGCGCGTCCGCATGCCGTCCTTCCGCCATCGTCGTCGTCGTCGTCGTGATGATGATGATGGTGATGATGGTGGTGATGATGGTGATGGATGACGGTGATGATGGTGATGGAGATGATGTTGGTTGCATTTATACGATCGGATTGTCGCCATTCAAAATTATCATTATCATCGTCATAAACATCGTCATCATCACAATCAGAAAAACATGGCATCGTCATAGTCACAATCCAAAAAAACAACAGAAAATACCATAATCACATCAAAACCACATCAAAAACATCAACCTAAACCAGCCCTAATCCCAGCCAGTCGAGGGGGCCGCTTCCGACCAGGAGGCCGGGAACTCTAACATGCCATGTTAGTAGAGCTCCCACGGAGCTCTAACATGCCATGTTAGAGCTCCCAGGGGGCTCTAACATACTGGAACATGCTATGTTAGAGCTCCGTTGGAGCTCTAACAAGCCATGTTAGAGCTCCCTGGGAGCTCTGACATAGCATGTTAGAGCTCCCAGGGAGCTCTAACATACTCGAACATGCTATGTTAGAGCTCCGTTGGAGCTCTAACATACCATGTTAGAGCTCCCAGGGAGCTCCCAATGAGCTCTAACATGCTATGTTAAAGCTCCGTTGGAGTTCGGTATTTTGGAGCTCCCAGGGAGCTCTAACATGGGAACTCTTTTTCCCCACATCCTGAGTGGGGTTCTTGTTTTCCCAGAACGCCCTCTCCTTCCCACCCACCTCCCGCTCCATCTTCCATACAGCACAATATTATTCCTACCACACACACACCATACCATACCATAGTTCCTACCACACATACCATACCATACCATACCGTACCATACCATACCTACGAGGAGGGTATCGGAAAACCATACTATTTACATGGTTTCGTGCCCCTCCCACCCTTCCAGGGAGGCCCCGCCTGAGCGAGGAGGGTATCCGAAAACCATACTATTTACATGGTTTCGTGCCCCTCCCACCCCTGCGGGGAGGCCCCGCCTGAGCGAGGAGGGTATCCGAAAACCATACTATTTACATGGTTTCGTGCCCCTCCCACCCCTCCAGGGAGGCCCCGCCTGAGCGAGGAGGGTATCGGAATACCATATTATTTACATGGTTTCGTGCCCCTCCCACCCCTCCAGGGAGGCCCCGCCTGAGCGAGGAGGGTATCGGAATACCATACTATTTACATGGTTTCGTGCCCCTCCCACCCCTCCAGGGAGGCCCCGCCTGAGCGAGGAGGGTATCGGAATACCATACTATTTACCTGGTTTCGTGCCCCTCCGACCCCTCCAGGGAGGCCCCGCCTGAGCGAGGAGGGTATCGGAATACCATACTATTTACATGATTTCGTGCCCCTCCCACCCCTCCAGGGAGGCCCCGCCTGAGCGAGGAGGGTATCGGAAAACCATACTATTTACATGGTTTCGTGCCCCTCCCACCCCTCCAGGGAGGCCCCGCCTGAGCGAGGAGGGTATCGGAATACCATACTATTTACATGGTTTCGTGCCCCTCCCACCCCTCCAGGGAGGCCCCGCCTGAGCGAGGAGGGTATCGGAATACCATACTATTTACATGGTTTCGTGACCCTCCCACCCCTCCAGGGAGGCCCCGCCTGAGCGAGGAGGGTATCAGAATACCATACTATTTACATGGTTTCGTGCCCCTCCCACCCCTCCAGGGAGGCCCCGCCTGAGCGAGGAGGGTATCGGAATACCATACTATTTACATGGTTTCGTGCCCCTCCCACCCCTCCAGGGAGGCCCCGCCTGAGCGAGGAGGGTATCGGAATACCATACTATTTACATGGTTTCGTGCCCCTCCCACCCCTCCAGGGAGGCCCCGCCTGAGCGAAGATGGTATCGGAATACCATACTATTTACATGGTTTCGTGCCCCTCCCACCCCTCCAGGGAGGTCCCGCCTGAGCGAGGAGGGTATCGGAATACCATACTATTTACATGGTTTCGTGCCCCTCCCACCCCTCCACGGAGGCACCGCCTGAGCGAGGAGGGTATCGGAATACTATACTATTTACATGGTTTCGTGCCCCTCCCACCCCTCCAAGGAGGCCCCGCCTGAGCGAGGAGGGTATCCGAATACCATACTATTTACATGGTTTCGTGCCCCTCCCACCCCTCCAGGGAGGCCCCGCCTGAGCGAGGAGGGCATCAAGAAAATGGGTCCCACGAAACCGTTAATCTCTTTATGTGGGGAACTCCGTTAGCATATTTATTATTATTATTAGAGCACCAGGGAGCTCTACATACCGAAAATGTTATGTTAGAGGTCCGTTGCTCCGTTGAGCTCTAACAAGCCCAGGTTAAGCTCCCAGGGAGCTCTAACATACCATGTTAGAGCTCCCAGGGAGCTCTAACATACTGGAACATGCTATGTTAGAGCTCCGTTGGAGCTCTAACATGCCATGTTAGAGCTCCCAGGGAGCTCTAACATACCATGCTCAAGCTCCCAGGGAGCTCTAACCTACTCGAACATGCTATGTTAGAGCTCCGTTGGGGCTCTAACAAGCCATGTTAGAGCTCCCACGGAGCTCTAACATACCATGTTATAGCTCCCAGGGAGCTCTAACATACTGGAACATACTATGTTAGAGCTCCGTTGGAGCTCTAACATACCATGTTAGAGCTCCCGCGGAGCTCTAACTTCCACCTGCCGAGCTCCCATGGGCTGCTAACATACTGGACTGCTATGTTAGAGCTCCGCTGGTAGTGTAACAACCATGTTAGAGCTCACCGGAGACTCTGACATTACCCATGTTAGAGCTTCAGGGATGCTCTAAACATTACTGGCAACATGCTATGTTAGAGTCGTTGGAGCTCTAAACAAGCCAAGTTAGAGCTACCACGGAGCTCTAACATACCATGTTAGAGCTCCCAGGGAGCTCTTAACATGGGAGCTCTAACCATAGTAGGTTAGAGCTCCCAGGGAGCTCTAACGTACTCGAGCATGCTATGTTAGAGCTCCGTTGGAGCTCTAACAAGCCATGTCAGAGCTCCCACGGAGCTCTAACATACCATGTTAGAGCTCCCAGGGAGCTCTAACATACTGAAACATATTATGTAAGAGCTCCGTTGGAGCTCTAACATACCACGTTAGAGCTCCCACGGAGCTCTGACATACCATGTTGGAGCTCCCCTGGGGGCTCTAGCATACTGGAACATGCTATGTTAGAGCTCCGTTGGAGCTCTAACATGCCATGTTAGAGCTCCGTGGGAGCTCTAACATGCCATGTTAGAGCTCCCAGGGAGCTCCAACATACTCGAACATGCTATGTTAGAGCTCCGTTGGAGCTCTAACAAGCCATGTTAGAGCCCCCACGGAGCTCTAACATGCCATGTTAGAGCTCCCAGGGAGCTCTAACATACTGAAACATACGATGTAAGAGCTCCCAGGGAGCTCCCACTGAGCTCTAACATGTTATGTTAAAGCTCCGTTGGAGCTCGGTATTTTAGAGCTCCCAGGGAGGGGGCTCTAACATGGGAGCTAGCACATGCGATGTTAGGGCTCCCTGGGAGCTCTAACATAATATATCATGCTATGTTAGAGCTCCGTTGGGGCTCTAACAAGCCATGTTAGAGCCCCCACGGGGCTCTAACATACCATGTTAGAGCTCCCAGGGAGCCCTAACATACTGGAACATGCTATGTTAGAGCTCCGTTGTAGCTCGAACATGCCATGCTAGAGCTCCCACGGAGCTCCACCAAACCATGTTAGAGCTCCCAGGGAGCTTAGAGCTCCCAGGGAGCTCTAACATACTCGAACCTGATATGTTAGAGCTCCGCTGGAGCTCTAACAAGCCATGTTAGAGCTCCCACGGAGCTCTAACGTACCATGCTAGAGCTCCACGGAGTTCTAACATATTGGAACATGCTATGTTAGAGCTCCCAGGGGGCTCGAACATACGGGAACATGCTATGTTAGAGCTCCGTTGGAGCTCTAACATGCCATGTTAGAGCTCCCACGGAGCTCTGACATACCATGTTAGAGCCCCCAGGGAGCTCTAGCATACTGGAACATGCTATGTTAGAGCTCCGTTGGAGCTCTAACAAGCCATGTCAGAGCTCCCACGGAGCTCTAACATACCACGTTGGAGCCCCCAGGGAGCTCTAACATACTGGAACATGCTATGTTAGAGCTCCGTTGGAGCTCTAACATACCATGTTAGAGCCCCCACGGAGCTCTAACATATCATGTTAGAGCTCCCAGGGAGCTCTAACATACTGGAACTTGCTATGTTAGAGCTCCGTTGGAGCTCTAACAAGCCATGTTAGAGCTCCCACGGGGCTCTAACATACCATGTTAGAGCTCCCAGGGAGCTCTAACATACTGGAACATACGATGTCAGAGCTCCCAGGGGGATCTAACATAATAGAACATGCTATGTTAGAGCTCCATTGGAGCTCTAGCACACGATGTTAGAGCTCCCGGGGAGCTCTAACATGCCATGTTAGAGCTCCCACGGAGCTCTAACGTACCATGTTTAGAAGCCCCCAGGGAGCTCTAACATATTGGAAACAAGCTATGTTAGAGCTCCGATGGAAGCTCTAAACGTGCCATGTTAGAGCGCCCGCGGAGCTCCTAACATACGACGATGGAAGAGCTCCCAAGGGAGGCTCTAACTTACTCGAACATACTATGTTCACTCCGTTGGAACTCTAACATGCATGTTAGAGCTCCCACGGAGCTTTAAACATACCAGGTTAGATGCTCCCACGGAGCTCTACTAACATACTGGATCATGCTTTGTTAGAGCTCCCAGGAAGCTCTAACATGCATGGTTTTTTAGAGCTCCAGCGGAGCTCTAATATAGCATGTTAGAGCTCCCAGGGAGCTCTAACATTATAGAACATGCTATGTTAGAGCTCCGCTGGAGCTCTAACAAGCCATGTTAGAGCGCCCACGGAGCTCTAACATGCCATGTTAGAGCCCCCAGGGAGCTCTAACATACTGGATCATGCTATGTTTGAGCTCCGCTGGAGCTCTAGCATGCCATGTTAGAGCTCCCGCGGAGCTCTAACATACCATGTTAGAGCTCCCAGGGAGCTCTGACATACTCGAACACGCTATGTTAGAGCTCCGTTGGAGCTCTAACATACCATGTTAGAGCTCCCAGGGAGCTCCCACTGAGCCCTAACATGCTATGTTAAAGCTCCGTTGAAGCTCTGTATTTTAGAGCTCCCAGGGAGCTCTAACATGGGAGCTGTAATATAGCATGTTAGAGCTCCCAGGGAGCTCTCACGTACTCGAACATGCTATGTTAGAGCTCCGCTGGAGCTCTAACAAGCCATGTTAGAGCTCCCACGGAGCTCTAACATACCGTGTTAGAGCTGCCAGGGGGCTCTAACATACTGGAGCATGCTATGTTAGAGCTCCGTTGGAGCTCTAACATGGCATGTTAGAGCTCCCTCCCACGGAGCTCTAACATACCATGTTAGAGCTCCCAGGGGGCTCGAACATACTGGAACATGCTATGTTTGAGCTCCGCTGGAGCTCTAGCATGCCATGTTAGAGCTCCCACGGGGCTCTAGCAGACCATGTTAGAGCTCCCATGGAGCTCTAACATACTCGAACATGCTATGGTAGAGCTCCGTTGGAGCTCGAACAAGCCATGTTAGAGCTCCCACAGAGCTCTAACATACCATGTTAGAGCTCCCACGGAGCTCTAATATAGCATGTTAGAGCTCCCTGGGAGCTCTAACGTACTCGAACATGCTGTGTTAGAGCTCCGTTGGAGCTCTAACATGCCATGGTGGAGCTCCCACGGAGCTTTAACATGCCATGTTAGAGCTCCCACTGAGCTCTAACATACTGGAACATGCTATGTTAGAGCTCCGTTGGAGCTTTAACAAGCCATGTTAGAGCTCCCACGGAGCTCTAACATACCATGTTAGAGCTCCCAGGGAGCTCTAACATACTGAAACATGTTATGTTAGAGCTCCGTTTGAGCTCTAACATGCCATGATAGAGCTCCCACGGAGCTGTAATATACCATGTTAGAGCTCCCAGGGAGCTCTAACATACTGGAACATGCTATGTTAGAGCTCCGTTGGAGCTCTAACATGCCATGTTAGAGTCCCCACGGAGCTCTAACATAGCATGTTCGAGCTCCCAGGGGGCTCCTAACATACTCGAACATGCGATGTTAGAGCCCGGCTGGAGCTCGAACAAGCCATGTTAGAGCTCCCACGGAGCTCTAACATACCATGTTAGAGCTCCCAGGAAGCTCTAACATACTGGAACATGCTATGTTAGAGCTCCTAGGGAGCTCTAACATACGATGTTAGAGCTCCCAGGGAGCTCTACCATAATATACCATGCTATGTTAGAGCTCCATTGGAGCTCTAACATGCGATGTTATAGCTCCCAGGGAGCTCTAACATGCCATGTTAGAGCTCCTAGGGAGCTCTAACATACCATGTTAGAGCTCCCAGGGAGCTCTACCATAATATAACATGCTATGTTAGAGCCCCCTGGGAGCTCTAGCCCGCCGCCGCCGCCGCCGCCGCCGCCCCTTAACCGTTTCACAATCGATTGCGCAACGGTTAGGACCCCCCCCCCCCCCCCCCCCCCGCTCGCCAGGGGGGGGCTTAACCGCTCACAATGGATTGCGCACTCGGGTTTATAGGGCCCCCCCCTGGCGAGAGGGGGGGCCTTAACCGTTTTCGCAATCGAATTGCGCAGCGGTTAAGGCCCCCCCTCAATCGCCAAGGGGGGCGCTTAAAAACCGCGCCCACAATCGAGTGCCAACGGTTGAGGCCCCCCCTAGCGGAGAAGGGGGGGGGGCCTTAAAACCGCGTCACAATCGATTGCGTCAAACGGTTAAGGAGGAGGCCCCCCCCCCCCCCCTCTCGCCAGGGGGTGGGGGGGTCATAGCCGTTGCGCGATCGATCGGATCCTGGTTAAGACCCCCCCCTCGCGATGGGGGGTCTTAACCGTTCCGCGATCGATCGATCGCGGAGCGGTTACGACCCCCTACTTCGCTGGTTAAGGCCCCCCCCCCCCAGCGAAATATGGGGGGGCCTAAGCCGTTTGCGCAAATCGATTGGACGCGGTTAAGGCCACCCCCTGACGACCTGGCGAGAGGGGGGGGGCCGTTAACCGTTGCGCAATCGATGTGGAGAGCGGTTAAATCCCCCCCCCCCTGGCGAGGATGGGGGGCCGTTGCGCAATCGTTCGAAACGGGCTCGACTTAAGGCCCCCCCTCTCGCCGGGGGGGCCTTAAACCGGTGCGCAAAAAATCGATTGTTGCGACGGTTGAGCCCCCCCCCTGGCGAGAGGGGGGGGGTGACTTAAAACCGTTGCGCAATCGATTGTGAAACGTTAAGCGCCGCCGCCGCCCCCCTCTCGCCCGGGGTGGGCCCTTACCGCGGCCAAAATCGATTTGCGACGCGGTTAAGAGTGTGCCCCCCCCCGTGGCGAGAGGGGGGGCCTGTAACCGTTGCGCAATCGATTGTGAACTGTTCAGGAGGCCCAAGAGGCCCCCCCCCCCCCTGGCGAGCGGGGGGGGCCTTCACCGTTGCGCAATCGATTGTGACGCGGTTAAGCCCCCCCCCTGGCGAGAGGGGGGGGGGTCTTAACCGGTGCGCAATCGATTGTGAAACAGTCAAGGGGCGGCGGCGGCGGCGGCGGCGGCGGGGCGGCTAAGACCCCCCCCCTGGCCGAGAGGGGGTCGGGCCTTAGACCGTTGCGCAAATCGATTGTGAAACGGTTTGAGCCCCCCCCCCCCCCCTCTCGCCAGGGGGGGGGGCTTAACGTTGCGCAACATCGTTGCGACGGCGGTTAAGCCCCCTCCCTTGGCGAAGGGGGGGGGGGGTCTCAACCGTTCGCCATCGATTGGCGAAAACGGTTAAGCCCCCCCCCCGCTTCGCCAGGGGGGGGCCTGAACAGTTGCGCAATCGATTGTGGCGCGGTTAAGGCCGCCCCCCCTCTCGCCAGGGGGGCGCCTTAACCGTTGCGCAATCGATTGTGGCGCGGCCAAGCGCCCCCCCCCCCGGCGAGGGGGGGGGGGTCTTAACCGTGGCGCAATCGATTGTGAAACGGTTAAGGGGCGGCGGCGGCGGCGGCGGCGGCGGCGGGCTAGAGCTCCCGGGGAGCCCTAACATAGCAAGTTTGAGTATGTTAGAGCCCCCTGGGAGCTCTAACATGGCATGTTAGAGCTCCGTGGGAGCTCGAACATGGCATGTTAGAGCTCCCATGGGAGCTCTAACATCGCATGTTAGAGCTCCAATGGAGCTCTAACATTAGCATGTTATATTATGTTTAGAGCTCCCTGGGAGCTCTAACATGTATGTTAGAGCTCCGTGGGAGCTCTAGCATCCTGCTAATGTTAGAGCCCCAGGGAGCTCTAACATAGCAAGTTACTAGAGTATGTTTAGAAGCTTGGAACTTAGTGGTATGTAGAGCTCCCTGGGAGCTCTAGCATGTATGTTAGAGCTCCCTGGGAGCTCTAACATCCCATGCTAGAGCTCCAATGAGGCTCTAACATAGCATGTTCCAGTATGTTAGAGCTCCCTGGGAGCTCTAACATGGTTTGTTAGAGCTCCGTGGGAGCTCTAACATGGCTCTAGAGCTCCAACGGAGCTCTAACATAGCATGTTCGAGTATGTTAGAGCTCCCTGGGAGCTCTAACATAGCATGTTCCAGTGTGTTAGAGCTCCCTGGGAGCTTTAACATGGTATGTTAGAGCTCCGTGGGAGCTCTAACATGGCATGCTAGAGCTCCAACGGAGCTCTAACATAGCATGTTCGAGTGTGTTAGAGCTCCCTGGGAGCTTTAACATGGTATGTTAGAGCTCCGTGGGAGCTCTAACATTGTATGTTAGAGCTCCAACGGAGCTCTAACATAGCATGCTCGAGTATGTTAGAGCTCCCTGGGGGCTCTAACATCGTATGTTAGAGCTCCGTGGGAGCTCTAACATGGCATGTTAGAGCTCCCTGGGAGCTCTATACAGTATGTTAGAGCCCCCTGGGAGCTCTAACGTGGTATAGAGCTTGGGAGCTCTAACAGCATGTTCCCTGGGAGCTCTAACATCGTATGTTAGAGCTCCCTGGGAGCTCTAACATATCATGTGATATTATGTTAGAGCTCCCTGGGGTCTCTAGCATCGTATGTTAGAGCTCCGTGGGAGCTCTAACATGCTGCGTTAGAGCTCCCAGGGAGCCCTAACGAAGCAAGTGATTAGAGTATGTTAGAGCTTCCTGGGGGCTCTAACATGCTATGTTAGAGCCCTGGGAGCTCTAACATCGTATGTTAGAGCTCCAATGGAGCTCTAACATAGCATGTTCGAGTATGTTAGAGTTCCCTGGGAGCTCTAACATAGCATGTTCCAGTTTGTTAGAGCTCCCTGGGAGCTCTAACATGGTATGTTAGAGCTCCGTGGGAGCTCTGACATGGTATGTTAGAGCTCCAACGGAGCTCTACCAAAGCATGTTCCAGTATGTTAGTGCTCCCTGGGAGCTCTAACATGGCATGTTAGAGCTCCGTGGGAGCTCTAACATGGCTTGTTAGAGCTCCAACGTAGCTCTAACATAGCATGTTCGAGTATGTTAGAGCTCCAACGGAGCTTTAACATAGCATGTTCCAGTGTGTTAGAGCTCCCTGGGAGCTCTAACATGGTATGTTAGAGCTCCGTTGGGAGCTCTAGCATGGCATGTTAGAGCTCCCTGGGAGCTCTAACTTCGTATGTTAGAGCTCCAATAGAGCTCTAACATAGCATGTTATATTATGTTAGAGCTCCGTGGGGGCTCTAACATCGTATGTTAGAGCTCCGTGGGAGCTCTAACGTGCTACGTTAGAGCTCCCAGGGAGCTCTAACATAGCAGGTTTGAGTATGTTAGAGCTCCCTGGGAGCTCTAACATGCTATGTTAGAGCTCCGGAGCTCTAACATAGCATGATAGAGTATGTTAGAGCTCCCTGGGGGCTCTAACACCATCGTATGTTACAGCTTCGTGGGAGCTCTAACATAGCATGTTAGAGCTCCATGGGAGATCTAACATGCCATGGTAGAGTTCCACGGGAGCTCTGACATAGCATGTAAGAGCTCCACGGGAGCTCTAACGTCCTACGTTAGAGCTCCCAGGGGGGATCTAACATAGCTTGTTCGAGCTCCCTGGAGCTATTCTAAAATGCCATGTTAGAGCTCCCTGGGAGCTCTAACATGCCATGCTAGAGCTCCCTGGGAGCTCTACCATGTGAGGGAAATCGATCAACGAAGGGGGATCCCTCAAATCGGCCTGCCCCTCGGGAACCCACAAAATAGCCTCCTGGACCCCTCTTGGCTCCATTTATCAGATCACCCGGCTTTCCTGTAGCGCAGGCACCTCGGCTCAAGGCATTTCTTCTTGCAGCGCCTGCAGGCTGCCATGTCAGAAGTGGGGGCCACCGCAGGGGGGCCTGGCCCATGTCCAGAAACCGTCATCATGGACCCTGACACTGGACCCATTGATGCGCTGTGGCTAGAAGTTCGCGAGCACGTTTCGAAGAAGGGTGGAGAACCTAAGGGGACCTGGTGGTTTTGTTTACCGCGCGAGAAATGGGCAGCCCCGACGCACCAGATTTCGGCGGACCACATCAAGAATGTATAGAATAAACATCTCTGGCGGCATAATGCTTGTCCACCGGGTCCTGATGAGGAGAAGGCCGCATGGTGCTCGAAGATCATGAACGCCGTGGTGCTCCACTCGAGCAACGCCCCGAAGCGGAAAAACGATGAAGCGGATGATTGGAGGTCGTCGAAGAAGCCCAAGTGGCAATGGCAAAGTGCAAGCCATCAGCAAGAAGCTGGAACAGCTGCAGGAGAGAACACTTGGAATTGCTGGAACAGCTCAAGAGCTGCGTCATCATCAGGAGCTGCAACGTCAGGAGATGCAGCAGCAGGAGCACAGCAGTGGCAGCATAAGCTTACGCAGCAGCAGCAGCAGGGCGGGCTCGATATCACCGTTATCACCTCGATGCTCCATTTCTTGACCAACGCTTTTCCAAACCTTATGGCACAGAACAACATGGCCGAGAAGATTGATCATATTCTGGACCTCCTGCGGGCACAGGGGCGGGCGCTCCAGGGCCTGCAGAAGAAAGTCGAGGAGCTCGATCAGAAAGTGGAGGAGCTCAAGCAGCAGGACAAGAAGGGGTGCCAGTGAGCTCAGCAGCAGGACAAGTGACCTCGCATGGGCGTCTGGTAGCCGATGTCGGAGGCGTGCAGCCTGGCTCGCGTGCTGGCTCCTTCGCCGCGCTCACGCGGCGCGCCCGTGCAGCGGGCCAGCGAATTCGAAATAATAACAGATGTATGGGGTTCTGCATCTAGTAGGACTGAAACAATGAGTGCGTTGAAGATTGGGATCTCCTCTTGACGCCCTGAGGGGCGAGGGGTTTCTGGCAATCTCTCTTGAGGCCCTGTGGGGGGGATATAATTTCTGGGACCTCCTCTTGAGGCTCTTAGGGTGGTTAGATGATGTTAGAGCTCCAGGGGGCTGTAACATGACATGTTAGAGCTCCAACGGAGCTCTGTCATAGCATGTTGCTGTTAGATTATGTTAGAGTTACTCTGGAGATCTAACATATGAAAGCCGGCGGTGCGTGGAGGGCGGTGAAGCCTTCATCCTCCTCCTCCTCCTTCTCTTCTCTGCCTCCTCCTCCTCCCCCCCCACCTTCTAGTTCTAATTCAGAAGTCCCTGGACCCCCATCCGCCCCTGATCCCCGACCGCGCCCCAGGGGGCAAGGCCGCCCCGCGAGGGCTGGGAGGGCCGCACCCTGTTCATGTTTCACCGTGGTCGAAGACAGGGCCCCACCCCCATGTTTCACCGCGGTCGAAGACAGGGCCCCACCCCTGTGCCCCCGCCTTTCAAGGGGGAAGCCTTCGTGCTCGATGTCGAGGACGGGGCAGCGGACGGCGAGCGCGACCTGCCGCCGTGTTCGGACATGTTTCCTTACTTATTATGCGCGCTTAAAAGGAGGGGGGTGGGGGGCCGATGGGGCGACGACGACGACGACGACGACGACGACGACGGCGCGGGGGACGGCTCGATGGGAGCTCTAACATGCAATGCTAGAGCTCCCATCGAGCTCTAACATAGCATGTTAGAGTTCACAACCCTCACATCGAAATCTAACATAACACGTTAGAGCTCCCAAGGAGCTCTTACACATGTTAGAGTTCCATGGGAGCTCTAAAATGCCATGATAGAGCTCCCAGGGGGCTCTAACAACATCCTATGTTAGAGCTCGAGGCGAACATGCCATGTTAGAACTCACTGGGAGCTCTAACATGCCATGTTAGAGCTCCCAGGGAGCTCTAACATACTCGAACATGCTATGTTAGAGCTCCGTTGGAGCTCTAACAAGCCATGTTAGAGCTCCCTGGGAGCTCTAACATACCATGTTAGAGCTCCCAGGGAGCTCCCATTGAGCTCTAACATGCTATGTTAAAGCTCCGTTGGAGCTCGGTATCGTAGAGCTCCCAGGGAGCTCTAGCATGGGAGCTTTAATATAGCATGTTAGAGCCCCCTGGGAGCTCTAACATACTCGAACATGCTATGTTAGAGCTCCCAGGGAGCTCTAACATACTCGAACATGCTATGTTTGAGCTCCGTTGGAGCTCTACCATGCCATGTTAGAGCTCCCAGGGGGCTCCCACTCTAACATGCTATGTTAAAGCTCCGTTGGAGCTCGGTATTTTAGAGCTCCCAGGGAGCTCTAACATGGGAGCTCTAAAATAGCATGTTAGAGCTCCCAGGGAGCTCTAACATACTCGAACTTGCTATGTTAGAGCCCCGTTGGAGCTCCAACCAGCCATGTTAGAGCCCCCGCGGAGCTCTAACATACCATGTTTGAGCCCCCAGGGAGCTCTAACATACTGGAACATGCTATGTTAGAGCTCCGTTGGAGCTCTAACATGCCATGTTAGAGCTCCCACGGAGCTCTAACATACCATGTTAGAGCTCCCAGGGAGCTTTAACATACTGGAACATACTATGTTAGAGCTCCGTTGGAGCTCTAACATACCATGTTAGAGCCCCCACGGAGCTCTAACATACCATGTTAGAGCTCCCAGGGAGCTCTCACATACTGAGACATGCTATGTTAGGGCTCCGTTGGAGCTCTAACATGCCATGTTAGAGCTCCCAGGGAGCTCCCACTGAGCTCCTACATGCTATGTTAATAAAGCTCCGTTGGAGCTCGGTATTTCAGAGCCCCCAGGGAGCTCTAACATGAGAGCTCTAATATAGCATGTTCGAGCTCCCTGGGAGCTCCAACATGCTCGAACATGCTATGTTAGAGCTCCGTTGGAGCTCTAACAAGCCATGTTAGAGCTCCCACTGAGCTCTAACATACCATGTTAGAGCTCCCAGGGAGCTCTGACATACTGGAACATGCTATGTTAGAGCTCCGTTGGAGCTCTAACATGCCATGTTAGAGCTCCCACGGAGCTCTAACACACCATGCTAGAGCTCCCGGGGAGCTCTAACATACTCGAACATGCTATGTTAGAGCCCCGTTGGAGCTCTAACGTACCATGTTAGAGCTCCCAGGAAGCCCCCACTGAGCTCTAACCTGCTATGTTAAAGCTCCGCTGGAGCTCGGTATTTTAGAGCCCCCAGGGAGCTCTAACGTGGGAGCTCTCATATAGCATGTTCGAGCTCCCTGGGAGCTTTGACATACTCGAACATGCTATGTTAGAGCTCCGTTGGAGCTCTAACAAGCCACGTTAGAGCTCCCACTGAGCTCTAACATACCATGTTAGAGCTCCCAGGGAGCTCTAACATACTGGAACATGCTATTTTAGAGCTGCCAGGGAGCTCTAACATACTCGAACATGCTATGTTAGAGCTCCGTTTGAGCTCTAACAAGCCATGTTAGAGCTCCCGCGGAGCTCTAACATGCCATGTTAGAGTTCCAGGGAGCTCCACCATACTTGAACATGCTACCGTTGGAGCTCTGACATGGCATGTTAGAGCTCCCACGGAGCTCTATCATACCATGTTAGAGCTCCCCAGGGAGCTCTAACATTCTGAACATGCTAATTTTAGAAGCTCCGTTGGAGCTCTCAATAACATACCATGTTAGAGCTCCCAGGGAGCTCTAACATACTCGAACATGCTATGTCAGAGCTCCGTTGGAGCTCTAACATAGCATGTTGGAGCTCCCACGGAGCTCTAACATACCATGTTCGAGCTCCCAGGGAGCTCCCACTGAGCTCTAACATGCCATGTTAAAGCTCTTTGGAGCCCGGTATGTTAGAGCTCCCAGGGAGCTCTAACATGGGAGGTCTAATATAGCATCTTAGAGCTCCCTGGGAGCTCTAACATATTCGAGCATGCTATGTTAGAGCTCCGTTGGAGCTCTGACAAGCCATGTTAGAGCTCCCACGCAGCTCTAACATGCCATGTTTGAGCTCCCAGGGAGATCTAACATACTGGAACATGCTATGTTAGAGCTCCGTTGGAGCTCTAACATGCCATGTTAGAGCTCCCACGGAGCTCTAACATACCATGTTTGAGCTCCCAGGGAGCTCTAACATACTCGAACATGCTACGTTAGCGCTCCGTTGGAGCTCTAACATACCATGTTAGAGCTCCCAGGGAGCTCCCACTGAGCTCTAACCTGCTATGTTAAAGCTCCGTTGGAGCTCGGTATTTTAGAGCTCCCAGGGAGCTCTAACATGGGAGCCCTAACGTACCATGTTAGAGCTCCCAGGGAGCTCCCACTGAGCTCTAACATGCTATGTTAGAGCTCCGTTGGAGCTCTAACAAGCCATTGTAGAGCTCCCTGGGAGCTCTAACATACCATGTTAAAACTCCCAGGGGGCTCTAACATACTGGAACATGCTATGTTAGAGCTCCGTTGGAGCTCTAACATGCCATGTCAGAGCCCCCACGGAGCTCTACAATACCATGTTTGAGCTCCCAGGGAGCTCTAACATACTCGAACATGCTATGTTAGAGCTCCGTTGGAGCTCTAACATACCATGTTAGAGCTCCCACGGAGCTCTAACATGCCATGTTAGAGCTCCCAGGGATCTCTAACATACTCGAACATGCTATGTTAGAGCTCCGTTGGAGCTCTAACATACCATGTTAAAGCTCCCACGGAGCTCTAACATTGCACGTTAAAGCTCCCAGGGGGCTCTAACATACTGGAACATGCTATGTTAGAGCTCCGTTGGAGCTCTAACATACCCATAGTATGTTAGAGCTCCCAGGGAGCTCTAACATACGCGAACATGCTATGTTAGAGCTCCGTTGGAGCTCTAACAAGCCATGCTAGAGCTCCCACGGAGCTCTAACCTACCATGTTAGAGCCCCCAAGGAGCTCTAACATACTGGAACATGCTATGTTAGAGCTCCGTGGGAGCTCTAACATGCCATGTTAGAGCTCCCAGGGGGCTCTAACATAACATGTTAGAGCTCCCAGGGAGCACCCACTGAGCTCTAACATGCTATGTTAAAGCTCCGTTGGAGCCCGGTATGTTAGAGCTCCCAGGGAGCTCTAACATGGGAGCTCTAATATAGCATGTTAGAGCTCCCTGGGAGCTCTAACGCACTCGAACATGCTATGTTAGAGCTCCGTTGGAGCTCGAACAAGCCATGTGAGAGCTCCCTCGGAGCTCTCACATACCAGGTTAGAGCTCCACATACTGGAACATGCTATGTTAGAGCTCCGTTGGAGCTCTAACATGCTATGTTAGAGCTCCCACGGAGCTCTAACATACCATGTTAGAGCTGCCAGGGAGCTCTAACATACTCGAACATGCTATGTTAGGGCTCCGTTGGAGATCTAGCATACCATGTTAGAGCTCCCAGGGAGCTCCCACTGAGCTCTAACATGCTATTTTAAAGCTCCGTTGGAGCTCGGTATGTTAGAGCTCCCAGGGAGCTCCAACATGGGAGCTCCAATATACCATGTTAGAGCTCCCAGGGAGCTCTAACATACTGGAACATGCTATGTTAGAGCTCCCACGGAGCTCTAACATAGTATGTTAGAGCTCCCAGGGAGCTCTAACATTCCGAAACAGCTAAATGGAAGCTCCGTTGGAGCTCTAACAAAGCCATGTTAGAGCTCCCAGGGAGCTCCTAACATACTCGAACATGCTATGTTAGAGCTCCGTTGGAGCTCTAACAAGCCATGTTAGAGCTCCCACGGAGCTCTAACATGCCATGTTAGAGCTCCCAGGGAGCTCTAACATACTCGAACATGTTATGTTAGAGCTCCGTTGGAGCTCTCACATACCACGTTAGAGCTCCCACTGAGCTCTAACATAGCATGTTAGAGCTCCCAGGGAGCCCTAACATACTCGAACATGCCATGTTAGAGCTCCCACGGGGCTCTAATATAGTATCTTTTTAGAGCTCCCAGGGAGCTCTAACATACTCGAACATGCTATGTTAGAGTTCCCAGGGAGCTCCCACTGAGCTCTAACATTCTATGTTAAAGCTCCGTTTGGAGCTCTGTATTTTAGAGCTCCCAGGGAGCTCTTCTAATATAGCATGTTAGAGCTCCCTGGGAGCTGGAACATGCTATGTTAGAGCTCCCTGGTAGCTCTAACCTACCCGCCGCCGCCGCCGCCTCAGAGCTCCCACGGAGCTCTATAACATGCGATGTTAGAGCTCCCAGGGAGCTCTAACATAATCTAACATACGATGTTAGAGCTCCATTGTAGCTCTAGCATGCGATCGGATTCTCGGGCCCTGGCTGTCGACCCCCGCCGGGAGGGCCGAGTGGTCGAGGGGCCTCCCGACGGAGGGCCCTCGCAGATGAGTCATCGCGCGGCGTTCCCCGACGGTCCGACGGTCTCCCCCGTGGCCGGTGGCCCATGGCCCGTGACCCGTCGTCGTCGTCACCGTCCGTCGGCGTCGCTGCCTCAGCCTCAGCCGTCTGCAGTGCGAAAGTCCAGTGTTTCGGCTGTGCTCCTCCTCAGCCTGAGCAGGCGACCCCCCCCCGCCTCGGACTCAGGCGTCGACGCGGCGCCGGCGCTCGCCGCGATGGCCGCGATGGCAGCATCGGGGCCGTCGACGACTCATCACATCCAGCTCCAGATTCGCGTGACCATCAATGGAGATGATGGAGTCGTGGTGGGCGGCGTGACCATCAACAATGGAGATGGAGTCGTGGCGGGCGGCGGCGGCGACGACCAGCGCGCCCCGGGGGCCGCCGCCGTGTTCCAGCATGCGTTTCATGTGCCAGCTGCTGGTGGTGGTGGCGCTGCGGCCGCAGGCCCTGTGGGCGCCGCTGCAGCTCCGGGTGGCGCAGGAGCCGCACTCCCACTCCCACCCCCAGCACTTCCTGTCGCTGCCGCTGGGCAGCCTCCTCCTGTCGCTGTGCAGCCTGGGCAGCCTGGGCTGCCTCCACCGGCACCAGCGGGGCAAGCCTTGGAGGTGCCCGAGGGGTCTGAGGCCAACGAATTCGGCTGGCCAGCCACTGCGCCGTGGATCGCACCGCACTTCCGCCGGATCTTGCCCCTCGCGGCTGGCAGCAGCCGCGTGATGGCCCGCTATCGCAGCGTTGACATCTGCACCGTATGCGGCGGCTTCTCTGAGCGTGTATGTTCCAGGAAGCTCTGCGCGCCCTGTTCAGGGATCCGCAGTGATCACTATGGCAGGCGCAACCTTCTTCACGCGCGCGTCGGCCACCACCCCAAAACTAACCGCGATTTTGGCGGGCTGCGACTAGCGTGGTGATGAGGGCCCGCCACGCGCCGCGCGTTGGAGTAAATGGAGGGAGGAGGGGTGGGGGGGAAATGGGGGCGAGGCGATATGATCAGAGATTTTTTCGACCCGCGACGACGAGACGACGACGACGACGCGACGACGACCCGACCCGACTCGCCCTTAATCCTTAGGCCTCATCTGCATTCTGTGCCCTGCAGGACGCCGCCCCCGCGGCTGCTTCCCACGGTCCGTCGGCCCGATGCCCGCGCGCGCGCTCCATGCGAGGCCGCGCGGGCTGCAGCATGCGCGCCGTCTCATCCCCCGTCCCGCAGCGCGCGCCCCCCCCCCCCCACTGGCACCACTGGACGTTTGCGCAAGTGTCGGGCTTATGCCGATCGGATCAACGCCCCATGGCTCCAGGCCCCCCAGGGCCCCCCCCCCCCCGACTACATGAATTATCCGACGCTGTCCGCCGCGAGGGCGGGGGGGGAGGGGGGGCGCGCTGTAGCTGTTCTCTGTTCTATCGGCTAGCGCAGTCAGTCGAAACCTTCGGCCTGGCAACGGATCTCGAACGCATGACAGATTTATGGAGTTCTGGATCTACTAGGACTCAACAAATGAGTGCGTTGAAGATTTGGATATCTTCTTGACGCCCTGAGGGGCGAGGAATTTCTGGCAGTCTCTCTTGAGGCCCTGTGGGATAGAATTCCAGGGATCTCCTCTTGAGGCCCTTAGGGTAGTTAGAATGTCTTGGTGCCGTTGGGGTCTTGCAAAATCTCTGGGCCCACCCATCAAGCGCTGGTAGGCCATCTGGGGAGAACTCGACAGACTCTTGGCGACCTCGCTAGCTGAAAATCCATTAATCTTCGCATTGCTTCGAGGGTCTGGGCGACTTCCGACATCCGTGAGTTCGTCTAGAACTGGTTGCGGCTATTTTCGCTCTGCTTCCTCCTATCCGCCCTCTGGACGTTCCATCGGCTACAACGGCCCCTGTTCTTCCATCATTGCCCAATTCCATTCCCACCGCGGCCCCGGCCCGACCTGCAACAGGCGCGCGAGGTGGAACGGCCAGCCCGCAGCTGAACCAGCCCGCCTGAGTGCGATGAGCGGCTTCGCGGCGCAGCCGTTCAAGGACTCCTGGGCCGACAAGGTTTTCCCCCTCATCGAGACTGACTTCAAGCGGCTTCTCAAGACCATTCCGAAGCGCGTCGCCGAGAGGGCCGAGAAGCCGAAGAGGGAGAAGCCAGACAAGTCGCAGGGGGACCAGTCGAAGAAGATCTCGAAGAAGGACAGCGAGGAGATAACTCCATTGCAGGAGAAGCTCGCCAGGATCATCGAAGAGTGTAACGAGAAGGGCGAGCGCAGGAATGCCTATCTGAACCTGGCGTATACGGCGCCCATCGACAACGGTTTCCTGGGGGAGAATATCACGGTGGGCAAGGTGGAGAACGTGGCTGCGGACATGTTCATGGCGAACGTGCCGACGGGCGACGCGGCTGAAACAGCGAACGACTCTCTTGAGGGCGCTGGCGACGTCGAGTGCACAGCCCAGGGTAACCCACAGCGGCGCATCGTGGAGACGCTAAGCCAGGTCAAGGGTGGCAGGCCTTGGAAGATCCCGAAGCAGGTTGAGAAAGGGTTCGAGATCCCCATCATGACCACCAACGTGAACCAGACGCTGTGCCCGAGATCGGCAAGTTCAAGCGTTTGGGCAGTGACGTCGTGGTCAACGCTGTCTGGCTGGCCTACTACTGGGCGAAAGAGGAAGGCAACAGGCAGGCCGCGCAAGCGGTGGAGGACTTGATTCTGGAGTGGCCCTTCGATTTCGCGCTGATCCCGGGGCGCGCGGCTGAGGAGACCGGGGAGAACAAGTTCAAGTGGTCTGTCAACCAGAGAGCCCGCCACGAGCGCCTGCGCGCCTGGCTCGGTGTCGAGAACCAGAACCTCATGCGCATCGTGGCACGTGCGGCGGAAATCTTGAAGAGCGGCGGGCCAGGTGGCGGGGACCCCTCGGCAGAGAAGGTGCAGGCGTGGTTGGAGAAAAGCATACAGTGGGGACTTATGAACTGGCCCAGCCTGAGGACCGTCAGGACGCACATGATCAACTGGCTCGCTCTCGAAAAGTGCCCAGGGGCATTGCTGCTTTTGGATGCCGCCGTGAACCGTTGGGGGCGAGACAATCTGTTGGACAAGCCCACGCAGCTTGGGTTGATCATCGCGAAGACGGACGCTACCTCGCTGGGGCACGTCTTGGAAAGCCTGTACACGCGGATGTGGCGGAAGAGTGTGAAGGACCCGTACAGCGCCTCCACCATCGGCCAGGCAGTGGCCGAGATCTTGTGGGCGAAGAAGTACGTGGCGAACCTTCTGAAACAGTACCCAGACTTGTTCAAAGGCAGCACTGGCTGCAACAGCACTGAAACACCAGACACACAGGAGAACGCCGCCGAGAGAAAAGTCATGGTCATGGCGAGGCAATACCTCGACTCGCCGCTCAAGTTCTTCGAGAAGGCTGAGGGGCCTGACAAGGACCCGACCTGGGTGCAGTCACTGCCGGCCGACGCGCTGCGCCTGGCGATGACGCACTTCCTCGAAATAGGCCAGGAATTCTACAAGCAGGAGATCTCTGGCGCCCTCACCCAGTCGTTCGCCGAGCGCTACAACGTGGACAAGTTCCACAGGAGCGTGCGAGTGAACAAGAGGTTCTCCGAGAGGTCCCAGATCGCGCACGACTCCCTCGCGGGAACCCCCCAGGAACCGTGAGAGGAAAAGCCTGCAGACAGCGACACGGTCGGTGCTGCAACAGCGGGCGGCGCTGGAACAGCGGAGGCGGCCTCCGAGGACAAGAGGGAGATCGACGTCTCCCCGAGCGACGTGAATACATTCAAGGCGTTGTGCGAGCAGCAGTGCTCTACCGTGCTGGATACGCGGGTCGTCATGATCACGGCGGAGTGCAGCGCCATGGATATCAACGCTTCGGTTACTAAGACACGCCTATACCAGAACCTCACAGATTATGCATCAGTGATGGGCTTCTACGATGTCAAGAATGCGAAGTTGTGCTGCGTCTTTGAGGGGCAAGGCCTCACGCACCGTGAGCCCGCGCTGGACGAGCAGGATTTCACGCTACCTGAAGTCCCTGGAACCGCTGATGGTCGGTGGACGGGACGTGCTGCGGGTGCTGACGGGCCGCGCGCAGTCGAACCCACGAAGATCCAGAAGATCTTCGTCGCAAACAAGTTCCGCACGGTCACATACCACCTCGCCTACAACACGAAGCAGATGCAGCAGCACGGCCACTTCCAGAGGCAGCGAGGCCTGGCGAACTCGCGCTCGCACGAGGTCATGTTGCTCTGCTACAAGGGGAGGAAGCCGAAGCAAATGGCCAAGTTCAGGCAGTTCGTGGACGCGGGCAGCCCCCTCTTCAACGAAGTGATGAGGAACGTGTCTGTCCTGCCGCAGAAGAGCCACGCCCTCGTGCCCAAGCAGGTTCGGGAGACCAGCTTGGTCAGCATGGTCGGCCAGTGCGTCGCCGAGGTGGAGGCCGAGGGGCGAGAGAAGCTGGGGTACTGCCACCCTCTCCAGGAGGACGACGAGGGCGCTGATTGTGGCGCCGAGGCGCTCGACGAAGCTGGAACAGCCGTCCGCCCCGAGAAGGCCCTCGTGACTGCGGCCGTGAAGAAGCGGAAACTCTACCGCCAGCTCACGGGAACGGAGGTGCCGTGGTTGCCGCGCGGCAACGGCATCGAGCTCCTCAAGGAGTTCTGCCACGAGGCGGGGAAGCCCAGGTGGGTGTACTTCGGCACGCATG
Source organism: Prorocentrum cordatum (assembly GCA_963575745.1). Lineage (NCBI taxonomy): Eukaryota > Dinophyceae > Prorocentrales > Prorocentraceae > Prorocentrum > Prorocentrum cordatum. The sequence continues at coordinate 330,376 of CAUYUJ010014971.1, forward strand.
CGGGTGGCGCAGGCATGCACGGCTGCATCGAGAGCGGGTGCAGTGCGTTGGCCTTGACTTTCGACGACCACCACGCGAAGGTGCTCAAGCCGTTTCTCGTGGAGCGTGCCGTCGAGGCCATGCTCGGGAGCAGCGCCATGGTGTTCGTGAGCGAGGACCTGCTTGCACGCTCTGCGCAGTTGCGCCTGACAAAGGAGGACCCGAAGGAGGACCCGAAGGATGGGAAGAAGGAGGGCGACAACAAGAAGGAGGGCAAGAAGGATGACAAGAAGAAGGACGAGAAGGAGAATATGAAGAAGGACAAGAAGGATGGCAAGAAGAAGAAGGGTAAGAAGGGTAAGAAGCGCGACGCCGACGCGTCCTCGACCTCAGACTCCTGGTCCTCAGACGACTCCTCGGCCTCGAAGAAGAAGAAGTCGAAGACTTGGTGGAACAGAGCACAGTTTTGAGCAGAGGCTGCAACAGAGTTCGACAGCTCCGACGCAGGGGCCAGCCCGCGCGCTCCTGTTCCCGTGCGTGGAGCTGTCACTTGTTTGATTTTGGGTTGCAATAGTCGCGCGCTGGCGGCGTCGCCTCCGTTCCCGTGCCGCGCCACATTCTGCCCTGTGCAGTACGCGGCACCTTGCGTACAGATAGGAACATAGTCCTCCGTCGCCCCTTCGTCGCCATCCGTCGCACTTGGCCCACGGCGCAGGCAAGGCGCAGAGTCCGGATGCTTGCCTTTCCAAAGGGTGCCCTTGTTGCATCCTACGCTTTCCGTTCCGAAGCTGGGGAGCTGGATAAACAACAGATACCATGCCGCCAAGGCCCTTGCATCCTTACGGCGCTCTGCAGGGGCGGGCCAGGATGGGGATGCAGCAGGGTAGGGAAGACACGGGCAGCAACGCTCCGAGGAGCGGCCGCATGGGGGGGGAGGAGGACGGAGGAGGTGCCCGCAGGCGTCTCGGTTCACTGAAACTTAGCGGGCCCGCAGGGACGACACTGCCGTCAGCGGGCCTCCGCGGCGATGGCTGCCTCGGGCGGCAGCGGTCGCGACAGGAACAAGGTTCTCTTTTATAAGTGGGGCTGTTACCTGCAGGGTGACGGGTCGGACAACGACAAGATCAACAAGAAGCTGAGGGATACTTGCAGCCATAGCATGGCCAGGGTGGCAAAAGGGGCCCCGACCGCAAAAAGTGACGCTGGAGAACGTAACGAAGAACAAATGTGTGCTGACGTGGCCAAAGCCAGTTTCGTATGACACCTGCTCGCGGCTCCTCAAGATTGCGCTGGGCGCCAACTGGAAAGACTATGTGAGCAAGCCTGCGGGGGTGCCAGGGTGCGCGAAATGGGCTGGAACAGCTAACGCTGCAGAAGATGAGCCAGCTGTCGCCGAGGAGAAAGGGGGTGTCGCAGGAGAAACCCTAGAGAACGCGCTGGGGAAGGTGCTCGTTCCCGCCGCGGACGGGGCATCGGAGCCTACGCCGCCGACAGCTGCTCGTCGCGGGCCTGCTGGTCCGAGAGCGGTGTCCCACGACGAGGGTCGTGTGAATCTACTTGCACTGGAGCTAGACGCGGTCGTGCACGCGTACGAAAACAAACAGAAGGGCAAGTGCGAGGACCTGCCGCTCGAGTACGACGTGCAGTGGGAAGGAGGGGAGCTCGGTCAGGGCTCTTTCGGCAAGGTCTACTTGGGCACTCGACAGGGCGACAAGACTGGCCTTGCGATCAAGATGCTGCGGGGCGACCCCAGCGATGCGCAGACGGGGTGCAATGCGGATGCCGTCGGATGGGGCTCTGGATGAGGTCATGCGCCACGGCGCTGTGGGCACGCACCCGCGTCTCGTTCGCTTACTCGACGTGGGCCTTTTTTTTTCAAGAGGTTGCGCCCAGGAACTGCAACAGCCCCGAAGAAAGCACACCGAGAACTGCAACAGTCAGTACCAAGGATAGATGGGAACTGGACGGAGCACATCGGCCTCGCGCACGAGTTGTTCGAGATCGATGTCCGCCAATTCCTCGAGAAGTCCTCCTTCACGCAGACAGGGGCGCGCCACGTCCTGAACAGCGTTCTCGAAGGGCTCCAGTACATGCACGACAGGGGCCTCATTCACTGCGACATCAAGCCCGCAAACATCCTGATGCGAGGATCGCCGCAGACGCGCGGCTGCCTCGAGAAGCAGGCACTTGTATCACGTGAGCTTGGCGAATGGGATCCCGTCGCGCCGCGCCCAAAGAGCAAGCTGCAGTTCGACTGGCAGATCCCGAGTTCCTTCGAGGCGCTCGTCGTCGACGTCGTCGTCGCCGTCGTCGTCGCCGTCGTCGTCGTCGTCCTCCTCCTCGTCCTCCTCGCCCTCGTCGTCCTCGTCGTCCTCGCCGTTCTCGTCGTCCTCGTCGTCCTCGTCGTCGTCCTCCTCGTCCTCGTCGTCGTCGTCCTCGTCGTCCTCGTCATCCTCGTCCTCCTCGTCCTCGTCGTCGTCGTCCTCCTCGTCCTCGTCGTCGTCGTCCTCGTCGTCCTCGTCATCATCGTCATCCTCGTCATCCTCGTCGTCGTCGTCGCCCTCGTCATCATCGCCGCTCCTTCGACTAAGATCCCGAGCGGTCAGGGCCCACATGGAGCTCTAACATGCCATGTTAGAGCTCCCTGGGAGCTCTAACATGGCACGTGATACCATGTTAGAGCTCCCATGGAGCTCTAACATGCCATGTTAGAGCTCCAAGGAGCTCCCTGGGAGCTCTAACATGGTATCACGTGCCATGTTAGAGCTCCCTGGGAGCTCTAACATACTATGTTAGAGCTCCCCTCTCCTCCATCCGCCCCTCTCCGCAGGCGGTGCTCGCCGACCTCGGCTGCGTGCATATGGCGGATCCCCACGGCAGGTTGAAGAGGAAACTGCGCTACAGCCCGACCTGCGATGACCTCAGAGTACGCACGCCCGCTTACAGAGCGGTAGACGTTTTCTTGGGGAACCAGCGCTACTCAGAGGACCTGGACATGTGGTCCATCGGGTGCCTGATGGCGGGGTTGTACACGCGCAAGGTGTTGTTCCAACCACCGGAGCCTTGCGGCGCGCTCGGGCATCCTCCAGGGGGGGCACCCGAAAGACTTCGTGGTTTTCTGCAGGGAGGTTTTGGGGATCCCAGGCAAGGAGCCAGGGTCGGGGGACTTCTACAATTACGAGGGCCAGGAACCCGCCCCGTGGCTGGACAACCTGCCTTTCTTTGAGAAGTGGTTCAAGCGGTCGGGCGAGGATTGGCTGAAGGCTGAAACAGCGAAGGCACTCGACGGCCGAGGACGCTGGCCCGTTGACGAACTTGCAGACTGCCCCCCAGACTTGTTGAAGGCCGCCGAGAGCTGCCTGCTTTGGCACCCTGGCGCCAGAGCGACAATCAGTAGTATAAGGGCTCGTCGCTTCCTGCAGCCGGCTGGCGCCCAGCTCGTCGCGCGCGCCTCCATGGCGCAGGGAAAAAACGGCACGGGCACGATAGCGGAGGCGGAGCTGGACCCAGATTTGCTCCGCTTCTTGCAGAGAGACCCGCGCTGGCAGAACTTGGCCGAGGAGCGCCTGGACACGGGGGCAACCGTCTCCAAATGCGTCCGATGCGACGAGGCGGCGAAGGGCTTGAAAACAGAGGTCGCAGGCATCGTGGACGACGAAAGCCCCCCGAAGTGCCGCAGCCTCAACAAGGACGGGAATTTGCAGATCCCCCCCTCGCCCCACATGGCCGCCTTCGTGCGAGCGCTGCGGAAGAAGATGCGCCCGTGGCTGCAGCAGCTGGGAGACAAAATGCGCGAGGCTGTCAAAGCCGACGGCATGCCATCTGCCATCGTCGAGCAGAACGGAAAGCCCATCATGACAGAGCGCTTCGCCGACAACGCGTTCGCGTACGCATCGATCCAGCTCATGCAACCAGGCGCACGGGACGATGGTTGGCACACAGATGGCGGATGCTCCCTGTTGCACGCGGCCGTGACGATTTTCGGGACGCGCTCCGTGCAAGTGAGGATCCCAGGGGCCCTGGCAGCACATGATGGGGCGTCACCCTCGAGCACAGCCTCCTGCGGAAGGGTCGTCACCCTCGAGCAAAAGCCTGGGTCCTTCAACATCGGCGCCCTGTCCTCCCTCGAGCACAACGTGCATCGCCACGCCCCCGCGGACTGCCAGGACTGTTTCGCGGCCCACCACGAGCTGCAACAGCGCGTAGACGACAGCAGGCTGCAGATCGCCGTCATGATCCGCCCCGACGTCTTTCGGGAGTTCAGGGCGCGCAGGATCGACGCCACGCCTGGCCCGAAGGAGTTCTTCAACGTCGTGAACCACGTCGTGGCCGATCGCCTGGCGCGGGTCCCCGTGGCGCTGCCCGACCTCACGGAGGTGCTCGACGAAATGCGGTGGCCCGACCTCGCGGAGGTGCTTTCGGATTGATAGGCAGCACGGCCCGCGCAGTCCGAACTCATCATCTTCATCGCCATCAGAATCGCAATCATCATCGGCTTCATCATCATCGTCATCATCATCATCAGCATCAACATGTTCACGCCGCCGTCATCGTCATGCGGGTCTTGTCCGAGAACCAGATGTATCACCTGTACCTGCCCCAATGGTTTTCGCCAAGTTAAATTTTTTACACCTGGACACACTTGGCTTAGGCAGCGGCCTAGAAACTTAAGCGCGTGCGAAGTTAGGTAGGTCGTAGGCCATCGGAAAGAGGGAACGAGGGAGAAGAGGATAGCGAAGGAGCAGGAGGAGGATAGCGGCGAGGGTTACAAGGCAATGCGCGCTCTGACACCAGGTCCTACCTTAGGTTCGCCCAAGCTGTCCACTTCCCAACGCCTTTAATGTGCCCAAGAAGTCCTCTTGCAGGCTCCTCAACCCACGCCCCCCCCCCCCAGTCAAATGACATCCCGCGTTGATGCCCCCCAGGCCCCCCATTGCAATCCCCCCGCGGGTTGCTACCGCATCACCCCCGTTGCCCCCTTACGCAAGCCCCCGCCCCCGCCAGTGTTCCCCCGCCCCCGTCCCCCCTCCCCTCTACCCCCGTTCCCCCCTTACGAAGGCCCTTTATTGTATGGGACCGCGGCACATATGCAGTTGTGGGGCCGCTGGTCGATCCGAGCTCTTTGGGCTCAAACCGAGGTTTTTCGCTGCCCGTGAGTCGGGCGTTCCTTTCGCGTTCGCAGGCTTCATCGCCACGTCGACCATGGTCTCCAGCGGGGCGGCTCCAGCTTCGCACGTGCAGCAGAGCCCCACGGACGGACAGCAGGCGCCGTCAGCGCTTGCGTGCAACCCTTCGAAGATCAGCCAGGTCGTCAGCATCTGCAGGTCAGTGTTCAATCGTATCGTGGCGGTCCTTTTCGGAAAGGTCGAGAACCCTCGCGCCACTGCTTCTGGGCCCGTCGATTCCCTCGAAGTCATGTACCCTGTGCCGCTGTCTGTGGACAGCGTCCCAACGCATGTTTTGGCGACCTGGATCTTGGGCCATTCCAGTTTCGAGCTGACGGACCTGTTGGAGCTCCATTCGAAAGACAAGTATGGCCTCCTCCGACTCTTTGTGTATGGTACGCAGATGTCACAGTACACGCATTTGAAGGACGAGATGCTCATTGAGCGCATCTTCGCGCGCTTCGCAAGCGACCAGGCCGAGAGGTTCGGCAACCGCCTCAGCACCGTGAGTGGCCAGTACCTCGTGGACGGCACGATCGATTGGCAGGGAGGCCCGTTCAATTGCTACTCCTTGACGTGGAGCAGTGGCGGCGTCCTTGCCATGGTGACTCATAGGGCGACTGGCGTTTCCACTTCCCCGAACGCCATGGCGGCCTTGCGGGTCACAAGGGAGTGGAGCTTTGTTGCGAATTGGCATGACCACGAGGCGGCCTTCATTTCGCCAGGCGGTTCGATTCATGTCAAGGTGGTCCACTTGTTCCCTAAGGGTCTTGTGACGGGCCCTTGGATGCTTCAGCCGATCGGGGCTCCCTCGACGTCGCTGTTCGCCCACTACCTCCAGAGGGCCAAGGATGCCGTTCTCGGGACATCTATCGCAGCATCATCCAGCTCGTCGGGGTCCTCTTTGATCACGGATCGCGTTCGGTCGAGGGCCCAGACGCGCGCGGAGAGCGTGGCCCGTGACCGTGTTTCTTCGGAGGGAAGGCGCTTGAGGCGCAGGACCGAGTAGACGTGCCAGTTCTGTATATATGGACATGCGGTGAGTTCCATGGCTGACCTTTTGATTTTTTAGTGGCTTGACGCGCATGGGGGCCTGAGGAGTCGCAGCAGGACGATGTCTGATCGCATGAGTGTAGTTCAGTGTGCGCATTAGTGTTGTTATGTATCGTTCGCACACCGCGTCGTCGCATCGAGTTGATACGCCGTGTCGCGCACTCCTCAGGGAACCAATTTCTTTCGCACGCGCCGCTCTGCATAACCCCATTGTCAGAGAGATGAAATGGGAGGCCTGTAACCTTCGTCAGGTATGGGTTTAGGGGGCGGGAGGGGAGAGGAGGTAATCCACGTGTGAGGTTCTCTTGTTCGGAATCGGCCGCTCTGCATGATCTCGTTTCGTGCTCGCTCAGCCCGCTTTCAGCCCGCAGGTCTGACCAGCCCTTCGCTAGTGTAGGATGCTCCTGCCTCGTCTTGCAGTCTTTGCGATCCTCGCAATCTGTGAGGGCGCGTTCCTGATGGTGGGTTCGCGCAGCAGTCCTTGGCGGCAGCGCGATCGTCCAGCTGCAGCCTTACAAACGAAAGTAAGAAAATGAGCACTTGCAAGACCACATGGGCCTGACAGGATCAAGAGCTCATATCAACACAAATGCAACGGGAAAGGGGGGAGGCAGGCAACGAGAGAGCGAGGGACGGAGGTTGCCGAGCAAGATCCGAGGCATTAAGATGCACCTCAGCAAAGCAAGACGCATCATAACGCGTCAGGGCATTTCAATAGGTGGCGACGTACAGCGTAGCACAGCGCAGAACGGCACAGCGTAGGACACGCAAAACCAGGTAGTAATATTTTACTCGTTGGCTTAACCTCACAATCGGAAATCATGCAAAACACCGGTTTAAACCAGGGTTCGCGGCGAGCGACCCGAGACCCAGATTGACGAGGTGAGACTTGGAAACGCGGGGGTGGGGGTGAGACTGAGCGATCAATGAGCCATGTTTCGATGCTCCTCGGATGCACCCCAGCATTCACATGGCCAGCAGTGACTAGCGGCACCAGGCCGACCTCAGGGCCCCGTTGCTATTTGGGTTCAAGCTCTGTTGAGGTGTCTCCCTGCAGTTTCGCTCACACTTTGTCTTCCCACATCATGTCTGTCAAAAAGGCGGGTGCGTCCTCCAGCGCAGCTGCAACCCCTCCGCCGTCCAAGGGAAAGGACAAGAGTTCTCCTACGGCGAATGCTGCTCTCACACCGTATGCCGAGAAGCTTCCCAAGTACCCCAAGCAGGCTGATTGGTTTGCTGACGAGGAGGCGTCCACTGACCACAAAGGCCTTCAGAGGATCATCTCTGCATGCCAGCGCGACCGCCGCTTGGTCCGCATCCTGGTCGGCAAGTTGGACGACGCAGAACAGAACTTGGTTACGTCGCGTGATGTCGCCCGAGAGGAGATGATGAGTCCGAAGCCTTCGAGAGTGGAGACGGTGCCCGACTACGTCCTGGCATCGTGGCTTTCGAAGCACTCCAAGCTAACTTCAGCGGACCTGATCAGCGTGAAGTCGAAGGATTCTCATGGCTTGGTTCGCTTGTTCACATTGGGCACGCAGTTGGCGCCTACCCTCCGCCTCAAGGACGAGATGTGGATCGCGTCCGTGTTCAGCAGAGTGGCGACCGACCAGCACTCGAAGTTCGGGGAGCGCTTGAAGGGCGTCGGGGCTGAGTGCTTGATCGACGGCAGGGTCAACTATGATTTGATCGGCTGCTACGCTCGTACGTGGGATGCAGATGGCGTTCTCACCGCACTGACGCACAAGCAGACTGGCGAGCAGGTGGCGATCGACCCCTCCGAGGTGCGCATCACCAAGAAGTGGAAGTTCCTTGACAATAACCTCGACCACGGCGCGGCCTTCCAGCAGAGCGACAACTCGCCGCCGTGGAAGGCCGACACTTTCTTCAGCAAGGCTTCTAAGCAGGGCCCATGGAAGCTCGACGTCATCGAGACCACCAGCAACAAGAAGTTCAAGGAGTACCTCGACACGATCATGCAGTCCTGGGGGAGTGACCGCGCGAAGGTCGTCGGCAGCCCAACGAAGTCTTTGCAGTCTGAGTTGGCGGAAGCGGCCACCGAGAACAAGCGCAAATCCATGGCCGACAAGCAGAAGTCTGCGCTGGAGAACCGCCTTCGCAACGCGAAGCGTGCGAGGGAGTCTTGCCCAGAGCTCACGGCGAGCCCCAAGGCTGCTTCAAAGCTGAAGGCATAGCTTCGGAGCTTTGCCGAGGGCAAATCTCGCTGCCTCCCGAGCTTGGTTTTTTTTTCAGACGTCCAGCCTTTTTTGGCACGCACCGAGGAGGAGAAGGGTAAGGGGGCGAGAGGGATCGGGAGGGATAGGATAGGGAGCAGTAGGAAGAGGAGTAGTCACATTCACGCGGGAGCGAATGGCGCGTTTAAGGCGTGCCGCTCGCCCAGACTCCTGGCATTCAGCTCTCTGTTGCTAGGTTGCCTGTTTACTAGTTTGGGACGGCAGTTGAGAGACATGGAGGGGAGCTGGGGTGGGAACGGTTGAACGGAATCGGCGTAGTCTTTGTGATCCATGTTCGCTCTTTTCTTTGCGGTGCCACGCCGTTGCCGGTCTGGAGGTTTGTAGTTAGGGTTTTGGCGGTGCGAGCCCCTGACGCTCCATCATAGGAGTTTCGCCCTTGTTTATCGACGTGCTTGAGCTAGTCTACTATAGTACTCCTTAGTGACGGGCATGTGGGTGCGCGCTCGAGCAGGGCCACGCTTTGTAGGAACAGCTGTTTGCAGCACAAGCGATTGAAAACGCAACGCCTCGAGACGTCCCCGCAATCCTGACTGGGCCGATGCAAACTTGAAGGACACTGGTGAGAAGTCGGGGGAGGGGGGAGGAGGATGAGAAAGGTGAGGGGTGGATGCCTAGAGCCTTCCTAGAGCCTTCCTAGAGCCATGCGGCGCGGTCCCCGACGTAGGCCCCGACGGCCCCCATGAGCGCTCGCCGCGCCCCCCGCCACGTCCGACAACAAACCGCCAGAGTAACCCCGCAGGCGCGCCCTCGCATGGGCACCAGGCCCGTTCAAACTGAACTCGGTACGTCTAAACAGTGCACACGGCAAAGATGGGCCAGCCCCCGTTCCTTAGCCATTTTGGTTCAAGCCTGGTTTGGCGATCCGAGGTTCGTGCGGTGACCGTCGGCTTCAGCACGATGCCTGCACCGCCAGCAGCGTTTGCTGGTCCGTGGGCTGCCCTTCTTCTTCGCCCTGATGAGCGGTATGAGGCCGAGAAGAAGAAGGAGGCCGATGATGCTGCGCCTTTGGAGGTAGAGCCTGCGCTGCCGTCACAAGTCGTTGATTCTCGCGAGGATGGCGTCGTTTTCTTGGACAGGGTCTCGGACTCCGCTTTCCAGCTGACCCACGTGACTTTGCAGTGCACTAAGCGCCTCGATGGGGAGTGGGCCCTCAACTTCGACGACGACGGCTTCGGCGCTGTGGCCGATGTCGGTTTCAACGTGGACAGCGGCGACCCCGATGACAGCATCAAGCTTGTGAGCGAGTTGTTCCCTCGCGTGCTGATGCATGATACTGTGACTGGCGAGCGCTTCGTGGGCAAACCATTGGATCGTGCATCACCTCCTGTGAGCCTCGACACGGTCACGACCCGCTTCCGCGAGTCCGAGGTGAAGGTGTCGTTGCCCGTCATTGGCACGATTGGCCTCAAGACCTTTTGCTTCCTCATGCCGCGGGCGGCGAAACAGCATTTGTTCTGGGACATGGTCGGTCTGTACCGTCAGCTCAATTTCTCGCAGTACGGCAAGTGTCCGTCCAGGTGGGTGTGGCAATCGCTGGGGAGTTGGGCCAAGACGATCGGCACCGTTGTGAACGGCACGCACATCGTCCGCTCCACGGCTAAGTGCAAGCAGACCGAGGACGTGCCGTGGCCCGACCGCTGCTTGCCGTCGACTGCGGTGTCGACAATCGGCGTGTTGGCGCTGATGGCGAAGTGGACCTGCATGAGCCACCAGCACGGCGGCCTCAAAGACAGGGCGGATCGCGAGGCGCGTGCGGGAGGATGAATCATGAGTAGGAGGAGGATAAGATGGAGGAGGAGAGCTACGGGTTCGCAAGGAGGTCTAGGAGGGGGTGGGTGGAGGACGAGGGAGGAGGAGGAAGATGAGGATATCTCCAGACGGCTTGCGCTCGTGTGCGGCTTTTCCAGCACGCTGGGGAGCGGCGCGGACGCGTTTTGGGAGAGTTTGGGTTGCGCGCTCGATGTCCTAAAACGTGGTCGAGTTTTGATACTGTTTTCAATTTCATGTGGGAGAGGGGGCCGAGGGGGCTCCCTCTCCCTAATGATGTGTGTGAGTAGAGTAGACATGCACAATGATTGAGCTTGACCTTCGGCTCCCCCAGGCAGTCAACACAGTGTGGGAATCCTTGATGAACATCGCTTTCGGCTCCGAGGATAAGCCAGCCAAGATCATCCTCCGCGTCGATCCCGATTGGCATTGTCGTTGGCCTCGCCCTGATGTTCACGGAGCTCCCGTGCTTGAGGTCGAGGTGGACAGATGCGGCTGCATCCACATCGGCGAGCTTGCCACGGGGTCTTCTCCAGCTCGGTCCTGCCTTGCGACGATGGTGCGGAAGTTGACTGCCATCAAGAGCCGCCATGACATGACGGTGGACGGCAAGCTGGCGATTGCCACGTTCACGAAGGCCAGGGATGCGCCATCTCAGTCGCTGGGTCGCCAGATCGCTTGGGCGTTTGCAATCAAGCTGGAGGCTGCCCTCGGGAAGCAGGTGAAGGGCCGCGGCGGCGGCGAGGACTTCGCTTGGGCCGAGCCAGAAGGCGAGGGCAAGTTCTCGATGGCGCTGGACCTCGTGAAGTACGTGCTCGGGGGCCGCAACGCGGCCATGGGCCACCACACGTTTGTCGCCACGATGGACGAGTGCGAGGGCATAGGCATGACCTTGGTGAACATGGTGGTCGGCCTCCACGATAACGTGAGCATCATGTGCGTTCCCAACGCGGCTTTGGGGGAAAAGGAGGAGGGAGGGAGGAAGTGGAGGAGGAGGAGGAGGAGCGCGAGGAGGAGGATGGGAGGAGGGAGGAGGAGGGCTGCAGGAGGCAGGGGGAGGGAGGTCGGGGAGGGCAGGGAGGCCCCTCAGGGCCTGAGGAGGAGTTCCTGGGAGATCCTGGGGAGGAAGTGAGGTCCCTGGGAGCCGCGCAGGAGGTCCTGGAGGGAGGGGGGGCCGCTGAGAGGGGGGGCGCCTCGCACCCCTGAGTGGAGCGATTCTGAGCTCAGAATCCTAGGGCTGGGGCACCTACAGGTGATACTTTTCGGGCTCCAGGGGGACCGAAAAGTATCACCTGTAACCGTTTTTCTGAGCTGGAAATCACCTCGCCGAGGGAGCTCGAGCGGTGCCCGCCGGCTGGCCTCAGGAGGCCGGCCTGGAGCCACCACCCCTCTGGTTCCACCTCCCTGCCCGACGCTCCCAGGTGGATGACGGCTTCGACGCCGAACACATCGGGACAGAGCTGGATCAGAATGTCGGCTCGAAGCTGCCTCGGACTGGATCGGGCGACCTCGGCGCGCCCCTCCAGAGGCAGGCTGCGTGGCTCCAGAGGTGCGAGACCCAGCAGGCCCAGAGCTTTCGCCCCAGGACCCTGCACCGCGTCGGTGCCAAGAAATGTTTGGACTTCCAGGATAATCAGTTGCGGACTTCCCTGGGGGTCACTGGACTCGATTTTTTCAAGCCGAACTTCTCGCTGAAGGCTGCTGGGCGAAAGCTTAACTACGCACGCTTGCACATGCCCCAGGGGGTCTTTGGTGGATGGGGTTCTCCGAAGTGCTTAGGCGACCCCTCCTCCTCCTCCTCCTCCTCCTCCTCCTTCTCTTCCTCGTCCTCCTTCTCCTCCTCCTCCTCCTTCTCCTTCTCCTTCTCCTCTTCCTCCTCCACCTCCTCCTCAATAAAAGCATCAGGGGTGAACGGCCCATGAGGGTCACCTCCGTGGAACCAGGTTGCCCGTTGACGATTAGGGGTTGGGGCCTGGGCACCTCGAAGCGACGTGCCGTCAGGCATGGCTGGACTGGCGCACCTGGCCATCGTTGACGATGGCAATGGACCTCGGCCCGAAGAATAACTGCGCTGCCCACGCTGCGATGTACAAGTTCGGCCTCAACTACGTCCAGTGGGCAGATGCCTGCCACGGCGCTCACAGGGACTTCATCCTGTGGCTCAAGGGCATGCGGCTGTACGATTTCTGGATTGTTGTCTTGGTGCACTGCAACTTGCCGCACGGGAGCGAGATCAACAAGGACAGCCGTTACAACCAGCTGAAGAAAGCGATGGACTACTACTACAAGACTTTCGATTACCGCACCGCGCCGCTGTTCCAGGATGGTTTGCGGAAGATAGCCCAGGAGTTGCAGGCCTTGCACGTGATGCTCCCCCACGAGGCCGAAGAGGGGTTCGAAATCTGGAACTACCTCAAGTCGCAGGCTCCCGTCAAGAAGAAGGGTCGCAAGTGCTCCTTCAACCGTTTCCTTGCTGCGGCTGAGACCCCAGAGGAGTGCATGAAGTACTTCCACCAGGACAAGCACGAGAGGACCTTCTTGGGCATCGAGATGGATTTCCTCAGGGGCAAGAAGTTCGGTGAGCGCTTGAAGATCTTGGCGAAGCCTGGCACGGACGCCCACGGTGAGGAGGGGGGGCCCACGGACTCCAGGGTTACCACCGTGATCGAGAGGTCCATCATGGGGTGTTGCGCCAACGCGGTTGCTGTGTCAGTTGCCTTCTTGCACGATCCTTTCTCGCTGCGCACGTGCCAGTGTGTGTTCGAGGACATCTCGAGTTTGAAGCACTGGCAGGGTTTGGCCCAGAAGGAGTGCAGATCTGCAGCAGATTGTACGGAGTGGGCCACGAAACAGACGACGGGCAGATTCTTCGACCACCTGAACATCATTTTCAAGAACCTCGAAACCCGTGCCCACCTCCAGCGCAGCGGCTTCATGCTGGCCGTGCCTCCCATGACCTTCGAGGACCTCCAGCTCAACACTCTCATCGAGGACGAGTTTGCGGTGTTGCAGGGTGGTGGTGCTTTGAGGCTGGCAGGTCTTCGGATCCAGCGCGGTCTGTGGATGACAGCGGGATGGCCAGCTTCGATGACGGGCATTTTGAGCCCCGCCCATGCGCGCGACGTCATGGAGCGATTCCGTCGGGATGCTCTCGCAGCCAGGCATTTGTTCGAGAAGGCCGAGAAGGATGGTGCCGACATCCAGTTCGAGAAGAGGTCCGTCTTCAACCTCACCAGCGTCAAGCAGTACATTTCCGCCTTAGCAGAACTGGGCGACAACTTCTACAGTGACAAGGATCTTGTCGAAGTCGTTCGGAGGAAGGTTGCAGGTCCGCTCTCCAGCGCGCTGATCGAGGAGATCAACGGCACCCAGAAGAACATAGGCCAGGCAAAGGGCTCCATGACCTACCGCAAGCCAGAGAGGGCGATGCTGAAAGTCTTGGAGGTGGACGTGCTGGGCAGCCGCAACAGCTTTGCCAACGTCGACGCCGACATCGCCGTGCCAAACAAGGGGTTGCGCTTGGCGGAGACTGACTGGAAGCCGAATGCTAAAGAGCGCAGCTTGCCGTTCCAGGAGATCGTGTCGACGAAGAATGCGGCGGAGTGGTTCTCTCCAGCAGCGAATCAGAACTGCGTGGCTTCCGCTGACCTTTTCGTGCTGAGCGACGCGCTGAAAACGTTTGGCCAGATAGACCAGTTGCGGTCGGCTGACAACGGGTGCTTGCTTGACGCTGGGCACACGATCGTCGTGAGGAGGCGTTTCAGCAAGGACAGCCCTTGGAAGACGTACGTGCCGCTGGGGAACTTCAAGGGTTCTGGGTGCATTGTTTGGCCAGTCGAGCTGATCAAGATCGACGGTTCCGATGACTACATCGCGCAGCCCAGCCTCACGGAGTCGTTCCCTTCAGTCATTGCGATTTTCGACATGACGTCCGAGAACGTTGAGGCGTGCAAGTACAAGTGGGTGTCACCGTTTACGTTTGCTTCGGTTTACAAGGGCGCGGGAGGTGCCCCTGCCATTCGCATGACCACCAAAGGGCTTTGGATGCGATTACACGTGGCTGCAGCGTTGCAAGGTTTCTGGCAGTTGAAGCGCCCCACGCTCGACATCGTATGTGAACGCGTGGGCTTGGCCATCCAGCCTGGGTGGGATATCCCAGAGTTGCTCTTCAATATGATTAAGACGATCTGCAAGTTGCCCAACAGCGACATCATTCAGATATTGCAGGAGCGTTTGGGGACTGGCTACAATGACATGTTCTTCAAACAAGAGGTCCTGGACTTGGACGAGGCGCTCGAGGTCTTAGATTCGAGGGACCAGGACCTTGTGCATGAGGAAGTGAAGCAGATCCCTGGGCAGAAGGCGGAGCTCGAGAGCTTCAGCAGGAGGGTGTCCAAGCTGAAGGCGACCTACGTACCGCCAGAGCCTGCGCCTAAGGCGAAGGCGAAGGCGAAGGCGAAGGGGAAGGGCAAGGGCGGCGAGGATCCACCTCCCCCTCCGAAATTCCCTGAGGCCTTTGACGTCTCGCAGCCGCAGATGAAAGTGTTCTGCCCGCCTGGTGGTAGCATCTGGCGGGACCTCGGCAGGAAGGCGTGGCACGGGCACTACAGGCCGTTCCCTAGGATCAGCCAGAGTTTCGCCAACCAGATTTGTACTTGCAGGGGGGCTGCGATTGTAGTATTGCGACAGCTCTGGTCTTTTCATCTTTCAGACACTGGTAGGGAGTGGGACTCGTGCCCGCACGAAGTCCTCAGGCCAGCCCCAGCGGGGCCGAGTTCAAGTTCTAGTAGTTAGGCGTTCGTGCGAAAGCGGGGTCACGATACACGAGCACGCACAATCGATCACATCATTGCATGCACACGCACACACGAACATGCACGTACACCTATGACCCTGGACGCTATTACCCAAGACCCGAGCCTCTCTGTATAGTTTGGGGTGTTGGGTTTCCCGTTTTTCTGTCGCGTGCTGGCTTCCAGTGTTAGATGTGTATGGGCCGACGGAGGCCTCCTGCTGCATCTGTGCGTAGCTCCGTCCGAGTATGCACGCGCGTGAAAGACGCGTCGCGCCAGGTGTGCCAAGGCTCGCATTGCTCGCCATGGCGGGATCGAGGAGGGGTGAAGTTGAAGGAGGGGGAGGAGTCGAGTGGGGCACTGCTGGGAGAGGGGGGAGAGGGGGAAAGGGAAGGATACTGATGAGCGCGGTGCAGAGAGGACTGCTCCAGCGCCGCCGCCACGTCGGATGCAGTGGCCCGAGATCGTTTGTTGTCTGCGGCGTGTGGGTTGCCACGGACGCATGCGTCGACACTGCTGGCTTCGATGGTCCTCGGAGTTGTGCGGATGAGTCCGTGATCGATCGACGTCCGATTGTTATCATTACCATCGTCGCCCCAGGCCGACCCAGGACAACGACGACGACGAGCAGAGGGACGCATCGGCGACGTCGGTACTCGCGGAGACTGCGTCGACGGCAGGAGGGATGGGGGGAGGAGGAGGAGGAGGAGGAAGAGGAGGAGGGAGGAGGAGAACGGAGGTGGAGGATGCGGGGATGGAGATGGAAAGAAGCATGCACGGGATGAGTAGATGTGGGAAGGAAGCATGAGGTGGCGGTGGTCACCATCAGGGGATGGCACGTTTACCGCCTTTTGGGCCCCCCCCCGAACACGCTTTTGGAACGGCCTTGAAGCATCCCTTGGTTAACCCCACGGTTTCCGAGAGGGCCCCAAGGGGGCGCAGTTTGACCCCGTGGGGGTCTGCGGCGGCCTCATGGAAGCTTCGTGCCGCCCCCTCATGGTGACCGCCTGTGGGTTGCTCCTTTATGCGTCTTGGGGGCCGTCTTGATGGCCACCCGTGGGACTCCTCCTGAGGACGATCTCGGAATCGTCGGGAGATCGAGTGTGCCCCCCCCCCCCCCCCCCCCCCCCCCTCAGGATTTTCACGAAGGGCCCGAGGGGCCTCATATCGCACTAGAGGGCCTGAGGCGGCCCCCTAGACGCCTCGATATGGCTCCCAGGACGCACCTAGCCCCCTTGCCTTCCGTCGCTCGCCCACCCCGAGCTATTCCGCTACTCTCGCGCTCCAAGCTACCCTGCGTATATTTCAATTCCATCCTGCCCTCCCCCCCCCCCCCCCCCCCCCCCCCCCCCCCCCCCCCCCCCCCCCCCTCTCTCACTCTCACGCCCCCGCGCCCCATCGCCCCGCGTATCCACACTTGTTTTGATATCATCCCCGTCCACAGCTTTGTCCCCGTCGGCCGCTCATCCCCCATCTCGCCTGTTTCGCTATCTGCCTTTACATCTTCCGCTGCCACCGCCCGCCATGCTTAGGGAGGAGAAGGAGGAGGAGGACGACGAGGGGGAGGAGGTGGAGGGGGAGGAGGAGGAGGAGATGGAGGAAGAGGGGGACGAGGAGGAGGAGGACGAGGAGGAGGAGGAGATGGAGGAGGAGGAGGGGGAACAGGAGAAAGGAGGAGGATGGGGGGGGAGGAGGCAGGAGGGGGAGGGCCAACGCGGAACAAGGGCACGCCCGCGCGCCGATTCGAAAACCAGCGCGGGCCGAAAGGAACCAGCGCCCCAGAGAACTGAACGTCGCGGCAACTTCAGCGAAACGGATCGGCGACGACGAGCCACATGTGCGAGCCCCGTCACGAGCACGGTGCAGCGCTGCTGAACAAAAACTCAAATGGGCCAGCGCAGAGTGGCCGACAGCGCGGACCCTCCTCCTCCTCCTCCACCTCCTCCTCCTCAACCTCGTCGTCCTCCTCCTCCTTCTCCTCCCCTCCTCCTCCTCCTCATCCTCCTCTCCTCCTCCACCTCCTCCCTCCTTCCCCTCCCTCCTCCCCCCTCCCTCCCTCCCCCCTCCTCCTCCTTCTCCTCCTCCGCCACTTCCTCCTCCTCTTAGCGACAAGCTCTAGGCCCTCATTGGGGCTCCAAGATGGCCCCAAGGGATGGCCAATAACGTCCCACATGTGCTTCAACACTGTTCCAGAGGGCCCGCAAGACGGCTCGACGAGAACACCCCCAGAGCTCCAAGCGCGGGGGCAAGTCGCCTAGAACTCCCAGGGCGCCCTCAGCCCCCAGGACATCTTCAGGAGATGCCCAAGACAGCCCCGAGAGGACCCCTAAGAGCTCTAGGGTATGCCCAACAACTGGTCATGCTTTGGTCGGCGCCCACCACTCACCTCTCCCCCCTCCCTGGCCCTTTGCGCCCTCCATATGCACCAGTGCCAGGTCTCATGTTCGTGCCGCGCCACTCGGTCTCTCTACAGGTTCCCGACCGTACGGCCGCTTCTCGACAACGCTGCTAGCGGCAAATCCGTTACTACCCTCCCTTGCATTCGATGATTCGCGTGCCTCCCCTCTCCCGTCGCCCTCGCCAATCACATTCGCCTCCTCCTCTTTCCGCTCCTAGTTCCGCGCCTCGTGCAACCGCATTCTCCTCGCCCGCCGTTTGCTCATCGTTTGTGCCCTGTCTACCTAATTCACCCTCATCCTCACCTTTTGTTTCTCCCTACACCGCCATTGCCCGCCCTCCCGCCCTCCTTGCCGTCGTCGTCCTATTCGTGTTCCTCCTCATCGATCGCCTTTTCCTGTGCCGCCACTGCCGCCGCTTCCGCGAGCTCCACGTTGCGGTCTAGCGCGTCTGCCGACGTGTGCATTTCGTCGTTGGGGCGCCCGTAGGCGCATGTAGGCCGTTGGGCGTATCGCTGCCCTTCCGTTGGCATGCCCGCGCTGGGAGGGGGGCGCCGCCGCCGCTTTGTGGTCGCGGCCGCGCCGTCGCGCCTAAGCGTTCGTTCGCCTGTTATGTTTCTCAGCGGGGTTCGGCGGGGCCCCGTTTGACCGTGGGCCGCGTTGTCCGACCGACTTTGGCGCGCTGCGGTTTCGCGCGGGTCGTCGCGCGTTCCAGCTTGCTCGCGGGATCGTCGGTCGGCGTCGGCGTCGCGCGCGCGGCGGCGGCGCTGCGAAACGAGCTTGCGCGTCAGATCTAACGCTGAGTGCGTGGGTATCGGCGCTGGTCGCTGCTTCGGTGGTGGACTGGCACCGTTTCCCTTTGGCTGCGCCCATGGTTCGTCGCGGCGGGGCGCGTGGTGTAGGCGCGTTGTTGCGTTATTCGCTGTTTGGCGCGTTAGCTGTCCGTGGTCGCGCGGCGTCGCAACCTCTTTGTGACTCGATCGCCGCCGCGAGATCACACCAAATCGTTCAAGGCAGTTTTATTTTGGGAAAAAGCTCGGGGCAGGTACTAGTGATACAAATCAATCTCGTATCTTGATTTAGTCATCATCATCACTACATGATGATGACGATGACGAGGAGATGATGATGATGGATATTATGATGATGACGATGATGAGGAGATGGTGATGATGATGGCGATGACGCGGACGATGATGAATATCATGGCGACGATGATGACGATGATGATGAAAATGATGCAAAAACAGGTTGAGTCGGTTGAGTCCGAAAATTTCGCTTTACACCAAGCCAGGTTATCCCGCGATCGCGACCCTGCGCGAGCTCCACGCAGGGCCGCTAACTCCCACTCAGCTGAAAGACACACTTGAGATGGGTGGCCTGAGCATCAAGGTCACTTCGACCATAGATGTTGAGTCGGTTCTTAAGTTCTTGTCAAGCAAAGACTTGGAGAAGCCGGCCGAGTGTACTTTTTTAGGAGATATCAGCTGGATACGGCAGAAGATGGAGCGAGGAATCGTGCACAGTATTCAGTGGTGCGACACCCGCGATATGAGTGCGGACGGTCACACCAAGGGGAGCATCGACAGAGAAATGCTCCTACAGGTCATGGGAGGTACACAATCCTTCAAACATGACTTAAAGCGTCGTACTCCCTATCGGCTGGCCAGACATCTCGTTCTGTAGCCGCCTGAAGAGTTCTCGCATGCACACTATAGTGCAGGCGAGGCAGCTTGCGTGCGGGCCCACCTTCCTTACGGCCCCGCCCTTGTGCTGCCCTTTCTGTAAATAGTCGCTGCTGTACCTGCTGTATAGAGGCGGCGGGTTCACGCTTCGTCTCCCTCCCCTCCCGACTCTAAAGTGAGGTGGGCGTTGCATGTGAGTGGGGGCGAGCGCGCATCCGCGGCTGCTTGGCTCAATGCGGCCGGCCGCCCAGATCTGACTACACCTCAGCGCGAAGTGCGCCATTTGCCATCGATACCAAAACTGCTTGAGATGGGTCGCCCCCTACTAATGGTACTATCGTTACTACGGTACAACAGAGCGGGAGTTGGGCTTCGCCTAAGGCGAAGCTGCTGGTTGGGCCTCCCAACCCGTTTCAAACTGTCTTGGACGCCTCTTGGGCCGTCTTGGGGCTTCTCGGGGGCCTCTAAGGCCGTCTTGGGCCGTCTTGGGACTTTTTGGGGGCCGCCTTGGGACTTTTTGGGGGCCGCCTTGGAGCGTTGGGGCGCACAAAAAAGGCGAAAGTGCGAACATCCTTCAAAACCTTCAAACACCGAATTGGCATCAATTGCTTTGGCCTCATGGGAATTCTCTTGGAGGCCTCTTGGACCATCTTGGGGCCGTCGTGGGCATCTAGGACATTTTGGCCGATCGTTCGGCGAGTCGGGGCCCGCTTGGACCGTCTTCGGGGCCTCTTGGGGCCCTCCCAGTCCGTCTTCGGGCCCTCTTGGTTCCGAAAATGTCTCGCGAGAACACGCTGGGAAACCCAGGGGAACAACGACAAACTCCGAGATATTTAGCAACTTGAGCTCCGGGCCACTAAGAGACTTGTCAGGAGTGGGGATTGCGGTTTAGGGGATTAGGCAATGGACCCGTGGACACGCCCACCTTTGCCCAGAGGCACGGGGATGGATTGGTCGATGAACGGTGACTTGGAATGTGGCTTTTCAGCACGGCCCTGCAGCGGCAGGAGGGGATCATGGTTCCGAGCGGGTACAGGGGAGGACCGCCTGATCGATCCTGCACAGGATATGCTCTTCCAGGCGCGTTTTGCCTTGCACCGCCCTTTTCAGTCAGTTTTTGAGCTTCAGCGTTGGCCTTCGGACGGCTCTGGGGAGGTCTGGCGCCTCTCAGACACTCGAAGCGTGAACACTTTAACGCAGCATGGCCCGTGATGGCCAGAGAGATGGACAGACAAGTCTTTCCCCAGCGCTCCTGGGTGCCATCGCCCGGGGCGTCTTCTGCCACGGTTCGTTGCTGCCGCAGCCTCTTCGACACGAGATGCAATAGGCATGGCGTCACGTCCAGAGAAGGCTGAGGAGGACAGGAGCACGATTAGGAGGAAGACGGGAAGGGAGGATGAGTGAGAAGGGCACGCAGGATGTTGAGCAGTAGGAGGACAATCTAGAAGATGATGATTGACGAGATGAACAGCATGATGATGCGAGAGGAGGCGAGGGAGGAGGAGAAGAACATGCAGGAAGGATGAGGCGCTGCTTCTCGAGCGAAGCGAGCCATACTGTTCGCGTGCAAGGCACATGTCTCACGCCTGCACGTTTCGCCGCTGCCGCAGTCGCGCGAATTGTGACCAGTCAGTGTCGTCGACAAGCCTGCGTCCACAGTTACCTGCACGGTGGTCGTGTTTTGGGGGCGCACGCGCGACCAGCTTGGATGCGCATTTGCACGTGCCGACTGGGTGGTCGAAGGCCAGACTGTCAGATTGGATTGGGCCCCCAGGGCCAATCTGGCCCGGCCAAACTGGATGATTTGGGTTATTCGCCAGACTGGATTCGCGTTGGCTCCCTCGCCAGATTGCCCCCGTTTGCCAGATTGGGCCTGCCAGATTGGCGCCAGATGGGCTTCGACTACCCAGGCCGAGGCGCATCCATACACACGCTGTGACATGCAGGTTCTGAAGCAGTGCCTGCATTGAGTGGATCTGTCGGTAGGTTCGTTTCGTGCCGACGCGGCAATGACCCCACCACGGGCGTTCAAGATTGAACGCCGCCAGTGGCCCAGAATCCGCCAATATGCAACGATCTGGCCACCGAGAAGCCGCCAACCATTCAAGGTTGAGCGGTCCACGCGGTGTCAGGAACCAACGCCAGGGTTACCAGCGCCACGAACTTGCCGTACATAACACACTGCGACATGCCATTTCACAGACAGTGGTTGCACCGAGGGGTGTTCGGTGCTTGGCGTCACGGGTTGCCAAAGGGGCCGGGCAGGGCTTCAAACGGCAGGGTCCCAGCCGATATGGCCCCAAGCGACAGGCTCCCACAGTTGGCGACATAGAACTATACGCAATCCAGCCTAGACCCCAAACAGTGGGTTTCTAGCAATGTGCGCAATCTACGCGGTGTAATGTATGGTGTGCGGTCCATTTGGGGCAATCTGAGTGGTGCCATGTATGTGGTGCAATTGATTTTAACAAACGAGTTGACCACTCCACTGCTCGCGAAAAATCCCACCCACCCACCCGCAACTTGGTTTGCAACATCTCTTAAGACCGAGACGGTGGGTACCAAATGGCATTTGGCAACGACAGCGACGCCGACGACGACAGCGACAACGACGACGACGCCGCCGACAGCGACTACGACGACACCGACGACGTCTCCAACGACTTCGACGACGCCGACAACGACGACGACACCGACGACGACGACGACGACGACGACGCCGACGACGACGACGACGAACGATGACGACGACGACGACGACGACGACGACGCGACGCCGACGACGACGACGACGACGACAACGGCGGCCGACGCCGACGCGCCGACGTCGACGACGCGACGACGACGACGCCGACGCCGACACGACGACGAAGACGACGACGACGACGACGTCGCCAACGAAGACGACGACGAGGAGAGAGACGACGACGCGACAACGACGACAACGACGACAACGACGAGGAGGAGGGAGGACGGCGACGACGCGAACGACGAAGAAGGAGGAAGGACGGCGACGCCGACGACGACAACGACGAGGGAGGAGGGAAGACGACGACGACGACAACGACGACGACGACGACTACGGCGACGTAATAGGAGGGACGACGACGAGACGCCTAGGACGGACGACGACGACGACAAGGGATGAGGAGGAAGCACGACCATGGCGACAACGACGACGGAAACGACCACGACGCCAAAGAGGACGACGACGACGAACACGAGGAACGACATAGGACGACGTAGGCGGCGACGACGACGACGACGCGGGAGGAGGGAGGACGGCGACGACGACGACGACGACGCAAGAGCGCGCGCGCACGATTTTGTTGAAAATCAGTGTTGCGAAACCTTTTGTTTGTGTAGGTTTTTTGGACACGATTTTGGAATCCTTCCGAAACCGATGGGTTTTGACGCATTTCGGCAAACGCGCGCGACGACGCGCGGGTCTGCACTTCGTCCAGTTTTTTGCGGAGGACTCTCGCGACGGCACGCGCGCAAGGGCGTTCGACAGATTTCGACATGCGCGCGCGAAGCCCGCTTGGTAGCAGTTTGTGAAAATCTTGAATCGCCTGCGGTTTCCTTAAGCTTTTTTAGCAAATGTGTTTTGCGAAACCCTATGTTTTTGTATGTTGTTTGGGAACTCGATTGCGGAATCCTTCCGGCACCGAAGGTTCTTGAAGGATTTTGGCATGCGCGCGCGACGACGCGCGCGTGCGCACTTCGTTTTGTTCTGTTGCAATGGATTTGTGGCAAAGTCTGATGTTAGTCCCCGGGGATAGTGTAAATTCATATTTTGGATGGACATGTGGTCAGAATCATAAATGACTTACATACCCGAAAGAGGGGCTGCGAACGCCGGGGGGGGGTAGAGCCTATTCTGTTTTTATAAGGGATACTTAATTTTAACAAGCGAGTTGGCACATCCCACGTTCTTGCTAACAACCCCCCCACCAACCCGCAACTTGGTTTGCAAAACCCATGCGGTGACGATTGCGATGCATGCTTGGCGTTGGCTGGTGCATTTTTGCGGCCGCGCCAACCAAAACACGCGCGCGCAGCGGCCAGCTAGTTTGGCACGACCGACTCGAACGCGGTGGCACCGACCGCTGGGCAGTTCCCAGCGTTCATATTTGTGCGAGTCGTCGATTTGGGCGGGGCGCGGTATCATGGTAACACCGACAACGGTATATTCGATGCTGATTGTAGCGATGCTGGTGACGATGCTGATTGCGACGACGGGGCAGCCAGTGACGGCGCCGATGCTGATCATGACGACGAAGAAGATGGCGTCTTCGCGTCGGTGATGAAGGCTTTTGGAAGGAGTTCGAAATGCGCGCGCGGCAGACGCGCGAAAGCGGTCCGCATGGTATTATTTGAGACGGGCCCTGCCACCCCAGCGCGCGCGCACGGGCGTTGAACGATTTGGACATGCCCGCCCGCGAAGCCCGCGTGGTAGCATGTTACGATTGTTTGGGACGCCTATGGTTTTCGCAAGAATTCGCAAGAGTTCGGGTTTGTTTTTTTTCTTTTTTTGTATTATAATTATCTTGAGCATGTATATATACATATACATATACTTATACATATATATATATATATTTATAAGTGTTATGCATATGTTTTTAATATATATATACACACACACAAAGTCGTTAAGCGAAACCTTGTGCTTGTATATGTTGTTTGGGCACTCGATTTTGAACCCCTGCGAATCCGAAGGTGTTTGAAGGATTCACGCATGCGCACACGACGACCCGCGCGTGCGCGCTTCGTCCCATTTGTCCCAAGGGGTTGTTGGAAAGTTGTAAAGTTTGCTCTACGATTGTGCGCGCAGTTAGCTTTTGTGCAGATGATGGTGGGGGTGTCGATGCCGGCCAGGTTGGGACGGTATGGTTCATGTTTCGGATGGACGATTGGGCAGATTTGCATGCAAATTGCAATACGAAAAGGGGAATCGATAACCCGGGGGGGGTTCTCTCTTTAGAAGAGAATGCATGTCGCGTCATCTGTGTTGTGCAATCTGTCGTGTGCATCTCTGTGGCACTACTTACGCAATTTCATATATGTTGTGCAACCGATGTGGTGCAGTCAGTGCTGTACATCCCGCGTTCTTCAATTTATGTGGTCCAGCATGGCGTGGTTCAGCCTAGTTTGTGCAAGCTATACAGTGCAGCCGAAGTGGTGCAATCTACGTGTTGCAACCCCTGCTGTGTGATACGTGTGGTGCAATTTTTGCCCGGCAATCCATGTGCCGCAACACAGGTTGTGCGCCCTATGTGGTGTTACACGTTGTGCAACCCACGTGGTGCAACTTATGCGATTCATTTTATGTCGTGCCAGAAATGGAGCAGTCGAAGTAGGGCAACTTAGCTGTTCAATATATGCATTGCTGTCTCGGTCGTGCAATTTGTGTGGTGCACTCCTACGCGGTGCACTCTATCTTTTGCAACCTGTGAAATACAATCTATGTAGTGCAATTCGCTTTGCCTTACTCGAAGTTGTCAATTCCACTGTTCGGGCAATCGTTCTACCCACCCGCCCGCAACTTGGCTAGCAACGCCCATGCGGCGGCGATTGCGATGGGTGCGTGGCGTTGGCTGGTGCATTTTTGTGGCCGCGCTATCCCGCCCACGCTCGCGCGCGCAGCGGCCAGCTGATTTGGCGCGACCCACGGGGCCGTGGTTGCGCTGACCGCCGGGCAGCTCCCTGCGTGCACTTCGGTGCGGGTTGTCGACTTGGGCGGCGCGGTATCATGGCAACGCCGACAACGGAAGACACGATGGTAGTAGTAACGATGTTGGCGACGGTGGTGACAACGACAACGGCAAGGCCAGTGATGGCGTCGATGCTGTTCACGCTGACGGCGATGACGGCGTCTTCGCGTCGGTGGTGAAGGCTTTGCAAGGAGTTCGACATGCGGGCGCGGCCGACGCGCGAAACTGGCCCGCATGGTATAATTTGACACACGTGTTGGCTCCCCCCAGACGCTCGCGCACGGGCGTCCGAACGATGTCGGCATGCGGCGCGGGAGGCCACTTTGGCTGAATGCGTTGAGCACGTTGAAAGGCCGATGGCTTCCTTAAGAGATCGTGGGAACGCGAGCACCGGCATTTTTGAACATTGATTTTACACACATATGTTTTTGTATGCTATGTCCGGGGCAATCGACTTTGAAATGCCTACAGCACCCAGGGTTTCTGAAGGATTCCGGCATGCGCGCGCGACGACGCGCGCGTGCGCAATTCGTTTCATGTGTTGCAAAGAAGTTTTGCGACAGCACGCGCGCAAGAGCGTTGGATCCATGTCGACACGCGCGCCATGTGATGAATATGTTGAGTCGCTCTTGGTTTGGTTGACCTGTTGCAAGAGCCCGAACACCATATTGTCTTGAACGTGTTAGTTGCGAAACCATGTGTTCCATATGTTTTCGGGACACATAATTTCGAAATCGCTGCGAAATCGAATATATTTGTTTGAAATATTTCCGCATGCGCGCTCGACGACGGGTGCGTGCGCACATCGTCCCATATTTTTGGAAAGAGCGCGCCCGCAGGGTCAGGAATAAGAAAATGGGGGCCCCAGCTTAAAGCGACCCCCCTCCCTTCGGAAAAAGGGGGGGGTGATTCCGAAGATCCCGCCCTCCACCCTTTCTTTATTATTCCTTGTTAAGTTGGGGGGGACCTCGCTGAACGGGAGGGGGGTTTCGAAGCTAACCCCCCCATCCCCCCCTTCTGGGGGTCAGGGGTAAGCCAGGGTTCTCCTTTTCGGGTGGGGGTTTCTGTAGCTACCCCTCCCCTTTCTGGACAAAAGGGGAGTGGGGGATCAGAAGCTACCCTCCCCCTTTTTTCCCAACCATCCTGTGGTGTTGGGTCCTCGTTTTGAAGAGACGTCGCCCCGCGTTCCTCCTCCTCCTCCTCCTTCCTCCTCCTCCCCTTCCTCCCCCCTCCTCCCCCTCCCACACCCATTCTGGCACACCCCTCACACGTTTCGTGGCCCCATAGGGAGCTCCACCGAAGGTCCCAGTGGCTGCGCCCGCATGCGGTTCCACCCCCCATTCTGGCACACCCCTCACACGTTGCGTGGCCCCATAGGGAGCTCCACCGAAGGCCCCAGTGGCTGCGCCCACATGCGGTTCCACCCCCCGTTCTGGCGCACCGCTCACACGTTGCGTGGCCCCATAGGGAGCTCCACCGAATGCCCCAGTGGCTGCGCCCGCATGCGGTTCCACCCCCATTCTGGCACACCCCTCACACGTTTCGTGGCCCCATAGGGAGCTCCACCGAAGGCCCCAGTGGCTGCGCCCGCATGCGGTTCCACCCCCCATTCTGGCACACCCCTCACACGTTTCGTGGCCCCATAGGGAGCTCCACCGAAGTGGCTGCGCCCGCATGCGGTTCCACCCCCCCTTCTGGCACACCCCTCACACGTTTCGTGGCCCCATAGGGAGCTCCACCGAAGGCCCCAGTGGCTGCGCCCGCATGCGGTTCCACCCCCCATTCTGGCACACCCCTCACACGTTTCGTGGCCCCATAGGGAGCTCCACCGAAGGCCCCAGGGGCTGCGCCCGCATGCGGTTCCACCCCCCATTCTGGCACACCCCTCACACGTTTCGAAGCTCCACCGAAGCCCCAGTGGCTGCGCCGACATGCGGTCCCCACCCACCATCCCGGCACACCCCTCACACGTTTTGTGGCCCCATAAGGAGCTCCACCGAAGGCCCCAGTGGCTGCGCCCGCATGCGGTTCACCCCCCATTCTGGCACACCCCTCACACGTTTCGTGGCCCCATAGGGAGCTCCACCGAAGGCCCCAGTGGCTGCGCCCGCATGCAGTTCCACCCCCCATTCTGGCACACCCCTCACACGTTTCGTGGCCCCATAGGGAGCTCCACCGAAGGCCCCAGTGGCTGCGCCCGCATGCGGTTCCACCCCCCATTCTGGCACACCCCTCACACGTTTCGTGGCCCCATAGGGAGCTCCACCGAAAGCCCCAGTGGCTGCGCCCGCATGCGGTTCCACCCCCCATTCTGGCACACCCCTCACACGTTTCGTGGCCCCATAGGGAGCTCCACCGAAGGCCCCAGTGGCTGCGCCCGCATGCGGTTCCACCCCCCATTCTGGCGCACCCCTCACACGTTTCGTGGCCCCATAGGGAGCTCCACCGAAGGCCCCAGTGGCTGCGCCCGCATGCGGTTCCACCCCCCGTTCTGGCACACCCCTCACACGTTTCGTGGCCCCATAGGGAGCTCCACCGAAGGCCCCAGTGGCTGCGCCCGCATGCGGTTCCACCCCCATTCTGGCACACCCCTCACACGTTTCGTGGCCCCATAGGGAGCTCCACCGAAGGCCCCAGTGGCTGCGCCCGCATGCGTTTCCACCCCCCATTCTGGCACACCCCTCACACGTTTCGTGGCCCCATAGGGAGCTCCACCGAAGGCCCCAGTGGCTGCGCCCGCATGCGGTTCCACCACCCATTCTGGCACACCCCTCGCACGTTTCGTGGCCCCATAGGGGGCTCCACCAAAGGTCCCAATGGCACTGCCTGCTTGCGTCCGCCACCACCCAGCACAGCCCTTGTTCCCTGCGCTTCACCCACCCAGAACAGCGCTTCGTAGCCCTATAGGGAGCTCTACCAAAGGTCCCAGCGGCACCGCCCGCATGCGTCCGCCACCACCCTGCGCAGCCCTTGCTCCCTGCTTGCGTTTCACCCACCCAGTACAGCGCTTCGTGGCCCCATATGGGAGCTCCACCGAAGGTCCCAGTGGCACCGCTCGCATGCGTCCGCCACCACGCAGCACAGCCCTTGCTGACCGCGTCTCACCCACCCAGTACAGCGCTTCGTGGCCCCATATGGGAGCTCCACCGAAGGTCCCAGTGGCACCGCCCGCATGCGTCCGCCACCACCCAGCACACTTGCGGCATTCACAACTGCATATGGTTGGGTCCTTCGCCAGGCTAATTTTTGTGGCCTGGGGTAGGCCTGGGCTCCCCTGTCCAGGGGGGCGGCTCTTCCGAAGCTCCCTCCCTCCCTTTAGTGCGCCAGAGGGGGTGCATTGCAAGGAACGGGGGGAGGGGCTTCCAAGCCTCCCCCCCTCCTTTTCGGAGCGGAAGGTTAGCCTGGGCTACCCTTTGCAAGGGGAGGGGCTTCGCAAGTTCACCGCCCCTTTCTTTGCAAAGGGGGGTTCGTTGGAGATGTCCTCCAGATTGTTTCACCGAACCGTTTTTTGCGACGTTGTTGGGCTGGTCCGCTGGATCCGAGCTGCCGCGGGAGAGGTTGTGTGGCCCGTTACGCTGGAAAGAAGCTCGCACTTCTGGGTTCCCAGAGGCCTTGTCCTGAGGTTGTGTGGGCTCCAGTAGGGGCGCATGCGATGTCCGCTTTGTTTTCGGGGTCGTTGGTTCCCCGAACGAACAGTTGTGTTGACAGGGCTCTTGCCCTCATAGAATTCCCGTCTGGCCGATGGAGCGGCGCACAGGGACATGTTCAACCAACATCAGGTGTTCTGGGCCGTGGCGCTGCAGACATTCCGACACCTCCCGTTTCCGAGCTGGCGGCGACTCCTGCATACATGCATATACGAACACATGCATACATACATTCACACATACATGCACACATACATATATGCATGTGTATATATTTGTGTATCGTTAGCAGTATCTGTACGCATCGATCGCAGACGCTAGAGCCCCGAACTCTCCCCACGTCGCGATGCCGCTGCACGGGCCACCTCAGGGGGAGGAGGGGGGGAGGGGGAGGAGGGAGGAAGGAGGAGACGTGTAGCGTTAGGTCGGGCCGGTCCCCCTACAGGGGGATTTTGGACGAAAAAAGGATATTCAAAACAGATTCAAAAGATGCCCAACAATGCTCTAAGAATAGTCCCCATCTTGGTTTTTACTATGTTTGAATATTCCCCCTTGTAGAGGGACAGGCCCGACTTGAGTGTAGCGTTGTCTTGTCAAAACGAGAACCCAGCACCACAAGGTGGTTGGGAAAGTGAGCTCCCCCACAACTCCCCTCAACTTCCCCTCACTCCCCTGCTGACTTCCGCAAGCCTCATCGAGTTACACTCAGCTTGCCGATTTCACTCAACGTAAGTCCCTTGGTTGTGCGAGGTTAGAAGTTGTTCTAGTTACTATAAGTTTACGTTCGATCATCTTAGTTCGTTCTAGATCACCCAAGGAAATTGGGTACAACTTAGGTCACATTAGTACTGCTTAGCATAACCCACCAGAACTATCTCTGGGTATCTCCGTTTTCCCGGTCCCTGCTTCGTTTTCTCGTTTTCTCGGCTTTTGGGTCGTGGTTTCGTTTTCTCGGGCCCTGGTTTGTTCATTCGTGTTCTCGTTTTCTCGTCCTCTGAGTCGTGGTACCGTTTTCTCTGACCCTGGTTCGTTTGCTCGCTGCCTTGTTTGTCGCCCCCTGTGTCGTGGCCGCGGTTTTTCGGACCCTGGTTCGTTTTCTCGTCTTCTCGTTTTCTCGTTTTCTCGGCCCCTGGGTCGTGGCCTCGTTTTCTCGGACCCTTGTTCGTTTTCTCGTCTTCTGCTTCCCTCGGCCCCTGGGTCGTGGTCTCCTTTTCTCGAAACCTGGGTCGTGGGAATGGGTTGTCGGACCTTGATTCGTTTTCTCGGATTCTATGTGTCTCGGCCCCTGGCTCGTGGATTGTTTTTTTCTAACCCTTGTTCGTTTTCTCGTTGTCTCGGCCCCTGGGTCGTGATCTCGTTTTCTCTGGCCATGGTTCGTTTTATCGTTTTTCGTTGTCTCGGTTCCTGGGTCGCGGTCTCGTTTTCTCTGACTTTGGTCAGGTTCATTGTTTTCTCGTTTTCTCGGGCTTTGGGTTGTGATCTCGTTTTCTCTGGCTCTGGCTCGTTTCCTTGGTTTCCCGTTTTCTCTGCATTTGGGTCGTGTCCTCGTTGTCTCGGATCTTGGTTCGTTTTCTCGTGTTTTCGTTTTCTCGGCCCCTGGGTCGTGGTCTCGTTTTCTCGGATTCCGGTTCGCTTTCTCGTGCTCGCGGCCCCTGGGTCGTGGTGTCTCGGTTTCTCGGACCCTGGTTCGGTTCTTGGGTCGTGGTCCCGGTTTTGCGGACCCTGGTTTGTGGTGTCGTTTTCTCGCGTTTTCGGCCCTTGGGTCGTGGTCTCTTTTTCTTCTGCCCTGGTTCGTTTTCTCGTCTTCTCGTTATCTCTGCCCCTGGGTCGTGGCACTGTTTTCTTCAACCTTGGTTCGTTTCTTGTTTCCCCGTTCTCTCGGCCCATGTGTCGTGGTCTCGGTTTCACACGCCCTGGTTTGTTTCTCGTTTTCTGAATTGGCCTCTGGGCGTGGTCTCGTTTTCTCTGGCTCTGGTTCGTTCTCCCGTTTTCTCGTTTTCCCGTTCCCTCGGCCCTTGGGTCGTGCTTTCGGTTTCTCGGGCCTTGGTTAGTTTTCTCGTTTCTCGGCTCCTGTTTCGATCTCGTTTTCTCGGCACCTGAGTCGTGGCCTTGCTTTCTCGGACCCTGTTTTTTGTTTTCTAAGTTTCTCTGCACTTGGGTCGTGGTCTCGTGTTCTCGGACTCTGGCTCATTTTCTAGTTTTCTCGTTTTCTCGGCTCCCGGGTCGGATCTCGTTCCCTGTGGCCTTGGTTTGTTTTCTCGTTTTCTTGTTTGTTCCGCCCCTGGGTCGTGGTCTCGGTTTCTCGGCCCCTTGGTCGTGGTCTCGGTTTCTGGTGTTCTCGGTCCCTGGGTCGTGCAACTGTTTTCTCTGCTCCTGTTTCGTGTTTTCGTTTTCTCGTGTTCTCGGCCCCCTGGGTCGTGGTCTCGTGATTCGGATTGTGGTTCGTTTCCTAGTTTAGTCGTTGTCTCGGCCCCTGGGTCGTGGTGTCGGTTTCTCAGACCCTGTGTAGTTTTCTCGTTTTCTCGTTGTTTCAGCCCCTGGGTTCTGGTCTGGTTTTCTCGGACTCTGGTTCGTTGTCTCGTTTTCTCGTTGTCTCGTCCCCTGGGTCGCGGCATCGTTTTTTTCAAGCCCTGGTTTGTGCTCTTGGTTTCTCGCTTTCTCGGCCCCTGTGTCGTGGCCGCGGTTTCTCGGACCCTGGTTCGTTTTCTCGTTTTCTCTGCCCCTGGGTCGTGGTACTGTTTTCTCGGGCCCGGGTCCATTGTCTTGATTTCTCGTTTTCTCGGACTGTGCGTAGTTGTCTTGTTTTCTCGTTGTCTCGGCCCCTGGGTCGTGATCTCGTGTTCTCAAGCCCTGGCTTGTTTTCTTGGTGTCTCGCTTTCTCGACCCCTGGGTCGTGGTCTCCTTTTCTTTGGCCCTGGTTCGTTTCCTCGTTTTCTCGTTGTCTCAGCCCCTGGGTCGTGGTGTCGTTTACTCGGACCCTGGTTGGTTTCTCGCTTTCTCGGCCCCTGTGTCGTGGTCTTGTTTTCTAAGACCATGATTTGTTTTCTCGTGTTCTACTTTTCTCGGCCCCTGGATCGTGGTCTCGTTTTCTCGGACCCTGGTTCGTTTTCTTCCTGTTTTCTCGGCCCCTGGGTCGTGGTGACGGTCGATTTTTCGGGCTCAAGATCGTTTTCTCGTTGTCGCGTTTTCTCTGCCTTTGGGTCGTTGTCTTGTTTTCTCTGACCCTGGTTTGTTTTCTCGTTGTTATGTTTTCTCGTCCCATGGGTCTTGGTTTCGGTTTCTCGGGCCCTGGTTCGTTTTCTCGTTGTCTCGTTTTCTCATTCTCTCGGCCCCTGGGTCGTGGTCGCGGTTTCTCGGGCCCTGGTTCGTTTTCTCGTCTTCTGGTTCCCTCGGCCCCTGGGTCGTGGTCTCGGTTTCTCGGGCCCTTGCTTGTTCGTGTTCTCGTTCTCTCGGCTCTCGGGTCGTGGTCTCGGTTTCTCAGGCCCTGGTTGGTTTTCTCGTTTCCCTGTTTTCTCATCCCCTGGGTCGTGGTGTTGTTTTCTCTGGCCCTGGTTTGTTTTCATGTGTTCTCTGTTTCTCGGTTCTGGCTTGTTTTCTCGTTTTCTCTTTCTCTCGGCCCCTGGGTCTTGGTCTCGCTTTCTCGGACCGTTGTTCGATTTCTCGTTTTCTCGTTTTGCCGGCCCCTGGGTCATGATCTCGTTGTTTCAGACCCTGGTTGGTTTTCTCGATGTCTCGTTCGGTTCGTGTGTCGTGGTCCTGGTGTGTGGTTTCGTTGTCTCGTGTTCTCGGCCCCTGGGTCGTGGTCTCCTTTGACCCTGGTTCGTTTGCTCGTTTTCTCGTTGTCTCGGCCCCTGGGTCGTGGTACAGTTTTCTCTGACCCTGGTTCGTTTTCTTGTTTCTTTTCTCGGCTTCTTGGTCGTGGTCTCGGTTTCTCGGGCCCTGGTTCGTTTCTCGTTTCCTGATTTGGCCTCTGGGCGTGGCTTCGTTTTCTCTGGCTATGGTTCGTTCTCTCCTTCTCTTGTTTTCTCGGCCCCTGGGTCGTGGTCTCCTTCTCTTTGGCCCTGCTTCGTTTTTATCATTTTCTCGTTTTCTCGGCCCCTGGGTCGTGGTCTCGTCTTTTCGGGCCCTGGTTCGTTATCTCGTTGTTTCGTTTTCTCTGCACTTGGGTCGTGGTCGCGTATTCTCGGGTTCTGGCTCTTTTTTTCGTTTTCTCGTGTTCTCTGCCCCTGGGTCGGTCGTGGTCTCGTTTTCTGTGACCTTGATTCGTTTTCTCGTTTTCTTGCTTTCTCGGTCCATGGGTTGTTGTCTCGGCTTCTCTTCCCCTGGGTCGTGGTCTCGGTTTCTGGTGTTCTTGGTCCCTGGATCGTGTTTTCGTTTACTCGGACCCTGGTTCGTTTTCTCGTTTTTTCGTTTTCTTGGTACCTGGGTCGTGGTCTCGTTTTCTCGGGCCTTGCTTGATTTTCTTGGTTTTTCATTTTCTAGGATCCTGGGTCGTGGTCTCTGTTTCTCGGACTCTAGTTTGGTGTCTCGTTTTTTCGTTTTCTCGGTCCCTTGGATCATGGATTCGTTTTCTCAGACCATGGTTCGTTTTCCCAGTTTTTGTTTTCTAGGGGCAAAGGAGTTCGGTTCCAGGCGTTCGCGGGGGGTGTCGGGGGGGCGTTCGGGCGGGGGTACAATTAGGAGGGTTGGAGGTGAGGCGTACATGGTAAGGTGTCTGGGATGGGGTGCGTGGGTGCGGGTCGTAGTGTCAGTTGTTTGGTGGTGCCAACGTTAGGGTCTAAGTGTGAGTAGCCAGGGGCGACGGTTGAGGTTCTGGAGGATGGGGGGGCGCTCCCGCGGACCGGACAGAAGGAGGGGAGAGAGGGGGGGGCTCCCGGCAGGGGGGGTCCAAGGGAGGGGGGAGTAGCGAAGCCCCCTTCCTCTGTCGGAAAGGGGGGAGGGGGGGGTAGTTTCTGGAGGCCGAATGCGGGGGAGGGGGATGGTAGCTTCGGGGCGGTGACGAAAAGAGATGGAGGGGGGGGGGGGGGCCTCCCAGCAGGGCGTGTTCAGGGGAGGGTCCTTTTCGCACAGGGGAGGGGAGCTAGCTTCCGGAGGACAGGGGGGAGGCGGGGTAGCTTCGAAGGGGGGGAGGGGGGGTGGCTG
>CAUYUJ010014972.1:0-47500 GCA_963575745.1 Prorocentrum cordatum
TCCTCCTCCTCCTCCTCCTCCTCATCCATATATTATTAATCCTCCTTCTCCCTACTCCCTCACCCATCCCTCCAATTTTCTCCTTCGCCCCCCCCCTCTTTACTTCTCACGGCTCGGCCGTCCCACTCTTTGCTCCCGTACTTCCCTGATCACCTCTCAATTCGCCTGGACATCCTTTATGGATGGGCTAGTGGGGATATTTTTTCGGTCGCGTCCGCAAGCGAAGGCGCAGGCGGAAAGAGAAGCTGTCCGGGGCGCGGAAACAGTCCTAATTAGCTGCTAGGCGCGACGCAGCCCAGCCCGGTCAACTCACAAGGCAGCTGCTTAGCCGCACGGCGAGGGCTGACTGGCTGAAGGCACCCAGGGAAGCTCGGGCAACGTGCAATCCTGGCAAAATGCCAGAGAATTCAATGTACGCCGTGCGGCGTGAACCACACAGTGAAAGCGAGGACGTAAGCGAGCTGATGCCCACACCCCTCACACGCCTGGTGGGTGCAAAGGCGAGGTGAAAAATGAACGAGTCGCCAGCGGGGCGCCAAGTCCAGGTCCGTACCAACGGCGTATGCAAGCCAGGTGGGCTAAGCAGCCGAGGTGACGTCGAAGACCTGCCTGAATGGCTGGGACGGGTCCAAGGGAAGCGCGGTGTGAGACGGAAGGCTGAACCAATCCGAAGCGACCACGGGGCTCCCGGGGCCCACCATCCCGAGCACGTGGGGCGCCGGCCTGTGGCGAACCCTGAGGGCCTGGCCCCACTCACCAGCTGTCAGAACGTGGTGAGCGTCG
This sequence comes from Prorocentrum cordatum, assembly GCA_963575745.1. Taxonomy (NCBI): domain Eukaryota; class Dinophyceae; order Prorocentrales; family Prorocentraceae; genus Prorocentrum; species Prorocentrum cordatum. The sequence goes on from CAUYUJ010014972.1 coordinate 784, forward strand.
CACTGAGTGTGACAGGCCAGGCTGGCGGGGATAAACATCGCCGGCGTGGCAGAAAAGTCCAGTGAGGAGCCGCACAGAGGACGATCACCCCCGTTGATCCGGGGGCACGTAAACCCAGCAGCCCGCCCTGCACGGGAGGGATCTGAGGGGAGGGGCGGCGGGGACAGACATCGCCGGCCATCCACGCGGAGGGGCGCACCAGGGACACCCGGCGATGCAGGGGGACGGCGGGGGGGCCAAAGCCCGGGCCCGAACTCCAGGGATGCAGCTAACGGCTGCTCAGGGTTTGGTAGAAGACGGAGCGTCCACGGAGGGGGCGATTAGATGGCGGGGCATCCCCAAGGTAGGCGCTGCCTGCTATGGGTCTGTTGCAACCGGTACCGTCGGCCCGCCGGCATTGCAAGTCGAGCGGCGCCTGCCAGCGCGCCGGGGATACCAGGGGTGCAGCTAACGACTGCTCATATAGGAGATGGCCCAGGGAGGGCCGTACCTGCCGCAGCGAAGAATGGGCGGCCTCCCAACGGCTGCCTCGCCTCTCCGTCTCAGAGTGCACGACGGCAACGGCGCGGAGCTGATTTTCTCTTGCTACGCGGCCGCCCTGTCCAAGTGGCAGACTGATCCAACCATGCGCCTGTGGCGCACCAAAACTGAAACCCGCGCTGGGCCTCGCCCGAGCATGCGTCCTGTCTGGAGGGAAGGGTAGCTGGGACGGCCCCGCTCCAGTCCGGGGCGCCGCGGGGGCCGTCTGCCATCTCGGGGCAGCCGTTCCCAGGGTGGCCGAGGCCTCTACAGACGCGAGCCAATCGCGACTCAGGGGCGCAAGGGGGGGGGGGGGGGGAGCGTCGGGCGCCCGAGGAGGGGGGGGGGCCCGACGGCGCGCCCGAAAGAAGTGGCGGGTGGGCGGCGGAGCGCGCGCTGCCCACGCGCCTCTAACCAGCGGAGGCCGTCTAGGTAAGCTGCGCCGGGGAGAAGGGGGGGGGGCCAGCCCCAGCGGAGGGCGGCCCCGGGCATGACGGCCTGGGCCGGGCGCAGCGAGGTAAAACGGGCCCAGTCGGGGCCAGCGAGCATGGCAGGCGGCGGCGGGGAACCCCGGAGCCGTCGCAGAGGTGGCGGGCGCACCTGGACGGTGAGTGCGAGCGCCTGCGTCCGCCACGGCCTGCTATCCGATGGCGGAAGCCAGTCATCCTTAGGCTGCGGAGTCGCTCTTGGCCCACCAGCTGCCTCGTTTTTCGGCGCCGCGGTGGTCGTCGCGTGGAGAGAATCGCTTGCCTCCCACTTTCCATTCGGAGTCTGTCCATGGCGTGTCGTGACGTCCCCATGAGGACCAGCCTTGCCAGCCTCGCCAGTGGTCGGGGGCTCCCGATGGACTGCCGGCTGCCCAGGGGGCCTGCGCCGCGGCTCGCCCCCGCCCCTGCGGGCGCCTGCTGACCAGGGTGCCGGCGTGTCGCGGCTGCCAGATGCACGGGGGGCCTGCGCGAGGGCGCTGCGCCGCTCGGAGAACTTCATGCGCTTGCGGCAATCCGGTACGCGTCGTAGCCAGCTCGACCCCAGGCTTCCCTGAAGTCCGAGCAAGTCTCGGGTGTGTTGAGTAGGGGGTTGCTCTTGTCGCTTGGCGCCCTGGTCCAGAGCCGCGCGCTTGGACCACGCGTGCCATATAGCGTTGGAGGCGCCTCCTAACGTCTTTTGCAGGCGCGCGATTTCGGCCTGCATGGCTTCATCTTTGTCCAGGCTCGCGACTGCCAGGGAGCATTTGCACATGGGACCGCCGCCCAGGGGGTCACGGAGGTCTTCGTACATCCGCCTGTCGGCGCTGGTGTCCTTCCAGGGTTCCTTGCTCGGCTCCCGTCGCGCTGGGTTCCACCTTGGTGACTTGGCGGCGCGCCCTTCCCCGTCCCCTGTGTCTTCGGAGACTGGGCGGTCGCGTCCTTGGCACCAGGGAGGCGGGGTGGGCTCGCGGTCTGCTCTGGCCCCCACGCGGTCCCAGGGCGATGCGCTGGCCGGTGCGGCGTCGCCCCTGGCCCTTTGGAGTTCCCTGGCTGCGTTCTTATCGATGGTCTGCGCGCAGGGCGACCACGGGGAGCCGCTGGGGGGCGCCGCTGAAAATGCACCGAAGGGGTCGTCGCCATCGTCCTCCGTGGCAGCAGGTTCGGGGGTCCCGCTCGGACTTCTGTCCTTAGCCGTTGCGGCTGCGGTCCCTGGGTTCTCGCCCCAGTCTGGCGACACGGGGCTCCTGGGCTCCCGCGGCTCAGTCTCTGTCTTGCAGGCCTGCCCGGCGCTGTCCTGCTCAACCGTTGTGGCTTGGGTCTGGGGCGCGACCTTTGTTCCCTCATTGCCGGGGGCCTCGCGCGCCAGCCTGCGGGCGTTGTCCTGTTGCGTCTCCTGTCCCAGGGTTTTCCCAATTGGGGAGGCCTCTGCTGCATCGCCGCGTCTGTCCAGCCAGTATGCTGCGGGGAAATTCCCTGCCGCTGCTGCACTGATGACGGTCTGGACCTGGTCCTGCTGCGCCAGGGAGTTGATGGCGCCGACAGCTAGGGCCGCGGGGTCCACGTCAGCGAGGTATCCCAGTAAGATGCTGGTCGCGTGGCGAAAGGCGCAGAGGCCGCGCTGCTCCTCCAGACTGGCGACATCCAGACTGGTGGGCATACTTTTTTGTGATTGGCGGCCCCAAGGAAGAGTCCAAGAGGCGGGGCAAGCACGTCTGGGGCACAGGCGAGATAATTGGTTACGAAGGCGCCCAGGCCGACGCAACAAGTGCACCTGCAAGAGGCAAAATGCCCCCCATTACGACGCAAGCGACCCGAGAACGGGGACGCAAGCACCAGACTGGAGTAGACGGTGAGAAGTCGCACAGTGGCGCCAGCTCAAACCGTACACTCCAGAGAGCGCAGGCTAGGGCCGATCAGCCAAGTGGCAGGGCAGCACGCGCGGCCGCACCGCACACCACTAGGAGGCAAGAGAGCGGGGAAGGCGCGGGCAGAAGAGGGGTGGCCGGGTAAGCCTCACTCACATGGACTCGTGGGCGCGATCCGACGTGAGCCATCGACCATTGCACTGACGTCGACGCAGCCGCGGAGTCCGAACCTGGACTGCCTGACCCGGAGTGTCGGGGGAACAGCAGCAGGCGTGGCCCAACACCACGGTCCAACTCGTAGGAGAGCATGAATACTGTCAAAGGATGAACCACTTGTGCAGTACCAAGAGCACGATGGAGGCTCCCGCCCACGGGTGGACCACGTCGTCGGCGAACAACGCAGGCAGCTCATCCATCGCGGCGGACGGGGCAACCAAGCGGCGCGCGTCAACCGGGGGCCGTGGTGGACCAGAAGGGGGACGTCGACAGTCGCGCAAAGGGTGTGCCACTTGCCGCGCCGCACTCACCCCAGGTCCGGCCCCCGGCGGTGCCGGGGCAAGCAGAGGCCCGAGTTGTCAGAACAACGCGGGGCGGCAGCGCGGCCCGACCTCCCCTCGGAGCTCTGCAAGAGAGCCGCCAGGTGGTGCATAGACCCAAGTGCTCGAAGAGCCTCGGTAGGGGGGAACTCGCGCGCGGCCGAAACCGCAGGAGGAGGAGAGGGGGGATGAGGAGACGCAGCCGATAGCCGCAAAAGCACGTGAATGATAGGAGGAGGAGGGGGAGGCGACACCATGGCAAATACAGCAAGACCTAGGCCGCTATGATCACACAGCGCGACGCGGTGGGACCTCGGTCGCGGGGGGAACAAGGCGCCTGATCATGCTGGGGAACGCTATGTCCCAGCTGCAGGGCAGCGTCGTCGGGGGGGGGGGGCGCGTGAGGTGCAGCGCGTTGGAGTCAGGTGGAGCGCGTGGGGTGGGCCTATGGCCACCATCCCCGGTGCACTGGGGGTGGGATATTTCAGCCACCGCCCGCCGTGCGAAGAGTGCCACGAGACCAGCGCGGGCTGTCTAGTGTACAGCGCATGGGCACTGGTGCACCTCAGCCCCAAAAGAGGTGGCACGGGGGCATTAAGGCCGAGGCCTGGCGCTGCGGTGAAACCAATCCCTGCCCGTGGGGGGCGCCCACGAGGGAGGCAGGACTGTTGGGGACAGACACGCCTCGTTCCTCAGTCCTTCTCCCCTGCATCGCTGTGCGCAGTGAAGGGTCGGTAGAGGGCCATGGGGCTGCCGACCCAGCGGGCACCGCCTGGAACGGTGGGTCCCAAATAGCCCACAAGGTCAACGCGATGGAGACCACCTTGTAGAGGGCGGGGGAGGCTGTCCCCAGTTGCCCCAGGTCGTCATTGCCCCAAAAGCAAGCGCTGCGCTCCATGACAGTCTGAGTGGCAACTCTGAGAATTGACATGGTTGGGTGAAGAAAGGCTTGAGCCGCAGATAGGCTACGCGGGGCATGCTTCCCGGGACCCGGGGTGGGACCCAGTAAGCAGGTGGGGGGGGGGGGGCGTGAGGCACGCCCTCGAAGGGGCCCTGAGCGGGCGGGCAGACCCCTCCGACCTGGGGGGGGGGGGGTTCTTGGGCGTCAGCGTCAAGGCCTTGTCGCGATCACTTGGGGTCGATGTCCCACCCGCGCTGACGCGTGTCTGCGTACTGGGTACCTCCTCTGGGGGAAGACCGCTTCCCCCTGGCCTTCCAGTCTGCGTCGGTCCAAGTGTCTCGCTGGTGCTCCCACGCGCCCCACGACTGCCAAGAACGACAGGGGGCTGCAGATCCAGATGCCCCTGTCCGTGCGGCTCTGCCCTCGGAGGCATACGGGGGGTTCTCTGCAGCCTCTTGGCCCTCATCGGTCCACGGGTGTTTGCCTCCGCTTCCGATGGGGGGTTCCACTGGTCCACTGCGCGTGCTCTATTGTCGCGTTGCGCGTGCTTACGCTGCTTCTCCATGCCGTTTGGCCAGTCGACGTGGAGCTGGTATTCACTGTTCTTTTCGTAGGCGTCGTATCCCACCGTGCTCCATGCCTGGAGGAAGTCGGCGCACTGCTGTGGCGTGTTTCGCCAGGGGTCAGACTTGATGTTGACCCAGGAGCTCCCTTGCTTGTGGGCCGCCTTTCTGGCCCAGGCGCTCCACGCCCCATTGAAAGCAGCCCCCAGCATCTTCTGCATTCGCGTGATCTTTTCTGGTGCAGGCTCGCCCCTTGTGACGTCTGCCTCGCCGATGGGTCTCAGGTACATGGGGGGGGCCACCCATGGGGTCGTCTCGGCGCGCCGGTGGGATAGCTGCTGTCCGTGCGTCGCGCCGCCATACCTGTGAGCTGCGGCGCTGCCTGGGTGAGCTGCGGGGCGGCGTGGCTGAGTGTTCTCTGTTGCGGTCTCCGGCGATTGTGGGTGGTCGGCGGCTTGTTTCGCTCCCCGATTGTCTGAATGACCGGCCGTCGCCGATGCGAACGTTCCAGGTTCGTTCCTCACTAGGGGGGGGCTTCGCCCCTCCTCCATGCGTCGCGCGGTGCCCCTCGATCTGACGCCCGCGCAAATGGGGGCCAGGCTTCGGATTCAGCCCTGTGGGGGGGCTGGGTCCATATAGGGGGGGGCCTTGGGCCGCCGTCGGAAAAGTGTGAGCTGGGCTGTCTGCGTCGCCACCCCGGTGTGCAGAGCCGTCCTGTTGTTCTGGGTCGGGGTGGGCTTGGCGGGCCGTCGTCCGTCTCGGATTTCTTTTTGGCGTCATCATCCCAGTCGATGCCTTCCACGTCGCCGTCGCCGTTCCAGTGATCTGGCGAGGGAGGCACCTCTTCGGGGGGCCCATCGGGCAGGCCAGGTGCGTCGGGTTGCTGGGGGGAGGCGCTGGCGCAGGCCAGGGTGGCGTCGTGATCCTCCGCGCATTGGTCGGTCGTGGGCAGTTCCGCCCTCTCCCGGGGACTGTTGAGCCAGCTGGCAGCGGGCGACTCCTCTTCTGACCCTCTGGACGCCGCGTCCTGGGGTTGGGCGCCGAGGAGTTCGATTGCCCCTCTGGCTAGATACTTCTCCAGCTCCGTGAGGAACTGCGCGAGGACGTGTACTGGCTGACGGAAGGGGCACTGCCCTTTCTGGTTGTCAAGGTTGCCGGCGTAGTGCTCCCATTCCTTCTTGTACTTTGGGTTGCTATCCGCCAGGCGTGTGACAACCCTGGCCGCGGCAGCCCTCTTTCCGTCCCATGGGATGTTTGGGGGGTGGCCATTGCTGGGGATCTCCTCTCCGTAGATTGAGTCCAGGAAGGGCAGCAATTGCTCGAAAGGCCATCCCGTTTCGTCGGTCACGTCGCCCACTATATTCTTCCGCAGTCGCTGCACATAGGCCTCCCAGAGGGTGTAAGATGCGTGGCTCCACTCAATCAGGTACCTCACTAGAGCGCGAACGGGGGCTCTCGACTCCTCCCCAGCCAGCCGGTGGGTGGAGTATGTAGACAGCTGGGGTGCAGGGGGCGGTGGCTGGTTGGGAAAGAAGTAGGGGGTGGTGGCTCCGTCGGCCGAAGCCCTTTGTTCGTGGGCAGCGGGGGGCTGTGCTGACTGATCGTTGCCTGGTGGGACCAGCGTGCCAGTGCCTGTGCCCGAGGCCTGGCTGGCTGGGGAAAATGCGCCGTCATGTCGTTTCTGCACCAGTCCTCGGGAAAGTCGGTTGTGGCCTGTCGCACAGTGGGGGTGGCGGGGCACACCTCGTCGGAGTGGCGGTCGAGTACTCGGTCGAGGACGCCCGGGGCGATGTTCCAAATGTGAACGAGGCACCTCCTGCAAGCCCATGTAGCGCTCCACTTCCGTGTGACCCATAAGAAGGGCATTGCGTCCCACGACGGGTGTCCTGTCTGCTCGTTGCAGTTGGCGCCCGCCTCTGGGCGCCGTATAAAGCATCCCGGGGCTGGATGGCCGGGCACCCATTCAAGCGCGGGGGGGCCGGGGGGGCAGGTGTCGCACGTGGCCGAGTACATTTGAGTGCGGTGCGTTTCTGCACCAAACCTGCCGTCGGTGAGCCTGCGCGGTGTGAGGGCGGCGCCGGCGCAGGCTGGCTGGAAGGGGCGCGGCACCCGCATGACGAGGTCACTCGGGGATGTAGGGATCGAGGCCTCGTTGGGCCGTCCGGACCCCTGCGGGAGGTTGGACAGTGAGGGGGGGGGGTCCGAGCTCTCTTGCGCGCTCGTTCGTCGCCCATCCTGCGCTTGTACTCCTGCAGCCGTTGCTGCATGGCCTTCTTGGAACTGCCTGGTCGGGGTCAGGACCGTGGAGCCCCTTGCTTTCTGGGGAACTGGCCCAGCGCATGTCACAGGGCTATCTGCAGTTCTTACCCTTCATGCATGCCTGCGCGCGGTTCTGGGCGAGCAGCTGACGGGTGTCATCATCCTCCCAGGCGCCGGCTGCTCCCTGTAGCCCCGTGTTGGTGCATCCATCGCAGTTGGTGAGGCCGGGAGGTCTTCGTCGAGGCGGCGGTTGGACATGGCGACCCCGCCTACTATGTACTTCAAGTCCGACATGGTGCGCGGACTGCCTAGCCCCTCCTCTGATCCCGTCAACGCTTGGTGCAGCTGGCAAATGGAGCAATCTCCACTGCTTAGCTGGCCTACATTCGCCGGCTGGACAATCGCGTCCAGCACGCGCATGGGGGCCTCCAGGGCGATGTCGTGCTTCTGCATTCCTGCCCATGTCCGGGGGCAATTGTGCTCCACTGCAATCTGGTGGTGATGAGCGAAGGTGGCCAGCATGCACTGGTGTTTTTTTTTTGATTCGCGGCCCGCATGGAGAAGCACTGAGGGCGGCGCGACCGAGGCTGGGGCACAGCGCAAGATAATTGGCGCGAGAACGCGCGAAATGCACCTGAAAAACAAATTAGGAAGAGAGGCGGCCACAATTGGGCAACCACCGAACACAGGCCAGACCCGCAGGTGGGGCCGGGCCGGAACCCTGCCGGAGGGCACGCAGACCCAAGCACAAGCCGCTGGGCGGATGCCAGCGGAAGAGAGGCGGCCACGGAAGGGCAGACATAATACAGGCCGGACCCGCAGGTGGAGCACCGACCGGCATCCAAAGAAAAGGAGCGGAGCCGGAAGGCGCGAGCGGGAACGCGAGCGGAGACGGGGCAGAAAAAGAGCGCAACGGGGTGGAAGCGCGGCGGACTCACTAACGTGGCACCCAGTGCGCGTACGTCACCGAGAACGCCGATCACTCACCATGCCACCGATGGGGGGGAGGCCAATAGGCACTCGTCAAGACTTCAAAGACTTGAAAGGTGACGCATAAGGAAGGGCCTTCAGCCAGTGCCTCTGCACCACGGCGCGCACTCACACGGGCAGAGCCTGGGTGGGGCTATTTCAGCCGCCCTCAGGAGTGGGAACCCACGGGTGGCCGCGGGCACCATGGCGCAGCGTAGTGCCCCTCGGACCCAGGAGGTGGCACAAACCGTGGCCAGAGCCATCCACTGCAAGCGGGGAACAAATGGGGCGGTGCCTTCAGCCGGTCGACCCTGACCACCGCGGGCCGGCAATGCGGCTCAAACCGTGGGTGGGCTTGTCTCAGCCGACCGCGCGGGCTACACGCCCAAATGGGGGTCCAATGTAGTGATGATCGTTCCCAACAGCGACGAAGGGGGAAGCCACTAAGCGCATAGCTGGCTTCAAGAGATGGGGCACGTGGAGGGGCCGCGGCCAGCGTCCTCTGCGTCCCAGCCCGCATTCGGCACGGGCAAAGTGCCTGGGTAAAGCATGAGGAGGAGCGGCGGGGAAACGCCTTCAGCGAGTCGACCCTGTTCTCCACGGGCCGGCAACGCGGCCAAAACCGTCGGTGGGATTATTTCAGCCGACCGCACGGGCTATGGGCCCACGAAGCACGTGGTTCTTTTGTTTTCATAAGTCGTCGTCGGAAGGGACCGCCAGGTCCACACCGCCTGGCCCTCCCTCTTCTCCCACGATGCTGCCACTGCCGCTCCCACCTCTCCCAACGTCTCGCTGAGCCGGGCCGGGGTCAGCTGCGACTGCCCCCGCCCGTCCGCTGTCGCCGCCACTGCCGCCACTGCATACACCCCCACCGTCTCGCAGCACAGCGCCAGCGCTGGCTGCCTCCGCCCCTTCTCGCAGGCGCTGATCCGGGTGCTGCAGCGGCTGGTGGGCGCCACCTTCGGGAGGATGATGGGTTCCAACTTCACTCCCAGCATCTCGCTGAGCAGCGCCAGAGCTGGCTGCCACTGCCCCTTCTCGCAGGCGCTGATCCCAGCGCTGTAGCGGGTGATTGGCTTTTGCCGCCCTCCCGACATCTCGCAGAGCGGCGCCAGAGCTGGCTGCCGCTGCCCCTTCTCGCAGACGCCGATCCGGGCGCTGTGTCCCAGCATTTCGCAAAGCAGCGCCAGAGCTGGCTGCCACTGCCCCTTCTCGTAGGCGCTGGCCCCGGTGCTGTAGCGGATGAGGGGCTCCAGCTTCACTCCCATCATCTCGCATAGCAGCGTCAGACCTGACTGCCACTGCCCCTTCTCGCAGGCGCCGGCCCGGGCGCTGTGGCCGATGATGGTGGGCTCCAGCATTGCTCCCATCATCTCGCAGAGCAGCGCCAGAGCTGGCTGCCACTGCCCCTTCTCGCAGGCGCTGATCCGGGCGCTGTGGCCGACGGTGGTGGGTTCCAGCATCACTCCCAACATCGCGCAGAGCAGCGCCAGACCAAGCTGCCTCTGCCCCTTCTCGCAAGTGTTGACCCGGGCGCTGTAGCCGATGACGATGGGTTCCAGCATCACCCCCAACATCTCGCGCAGCAGCGCCGGAGCCAGTTGCCACTGCCGGCCCTCGCTCGGGCGCGCCCGGCCGCGGCAACGAAGCAAAAGGACGAGAGGGGAGAGGGGCGAGGGAATCGGGAGAAGGGCTGAAAACTTCACTCGCAGCAAATCGCAGAGCAGCGCCAGAGCTGGCTGCCACTGCGCTTTCTCGCAGGCGCCAATCCGGGCGCTGTAGCCGATGATGGTGGGCTCCAGAAGTCGCCCAACTTCTCGCAGAGCCGCGCCAGAGCTGGCTGCCGCTGCCCGTTCTCGCAGGCGCTGATCCGGTCGCTGCGGCGGTCGATGGTGGTGGGCCCCAGCATCGCCCCCAACATCTCGCACAGCAGCGCCGCAGCCAGCTGCCACTGCCGGCCCTCGCTCGGGCGCGCCCGGCCGCGGCAGCGAGGCAGGAGGGCGAGAGGGGAGAGGAACGTGGGGGGCGGGAGAAGGGTTGGAGACTACACTCCCAACGTTTCGCCGAGCAGCGCCAGAGCTGGCTGCCACTGCCCCTTCTCGCAGGCGCCGGCCCGGGCGCTGTAGCCGATGATGGTGGGCTCCAGCATTGCTCCCATCATCTCGCAGAGCAGCGCCAGAGCTGGCTGCCACTGCCCCTTCTCGCAGGCGCTGACCCGGGCGCTGTGGCCGACGGTGGTGGGTTCCAGCATCGCTCCCAACATCGCGCAGAGCAGCGCCAGACCAAGCTGCCTCTGCCCCTACTCGCAAGCGTTGATCCGGGCGCTGTAGCCGATGACGGTGGGTTCCAGCATCACCCCCAACATCTCGCACAGCAGCGCAGGAGCCAGTTGCCACTGCCGGCCCTCGCTCGGGCGCGCCCGGCCGCGGCAGCGAAGCAAAAGGACGAGAGGGGAGAGGGGCGTGGGAATCGGGAGACGGGTTGGAAACTTCACTCGCAGCAAATCGCAGAGCAGCGCCAGAGCTGGCTGCCACTGCGCTTTTTCGCAGGCGCCAATCCGGGCGCTGTAGCCGATGATGGTGGGCTCCAGCATTGCTCCCAACATCTCGCAGAGCAGCGCCAGAGCTGGCTGCCGCTGCCCCTTGTCGCAGGAGTTGGTCCGGGTGCTGAGGCGGTTGAGGGGGTCCAGCATCGCCCCCCGCGTCTCGCGGAGCAGCGCCCGAGCTGGCTGCCACTGTCCCTCCTCGCAGGCGCTGGCCTGGGTGCTGTAGCGGATTATACTGGGCCCCAGCATCGCCACCCGCATCTCGTTGAGCTGCCACTGGGCCGGCTGCCGCTGCTCGCACTTCTCGCGCGCGAGGCCGGGCTCCAGCATCGCCCCCCGCATCTCGCTGAGCAGCCACTGGGCCGGCTGCCACCGTTACCGCTGCCGCCCCTCCCCTCCGCGCCTCCCACCACGCTGCCATTGCAGCCGCTGCCGCCCCTCCTCCACTCCTCCCCGCTGCCACGGCCGCCCCTCCCACCATGTTGCCATGGTCTCCGTCCACGCCTATACCGTCGCCCCTTCCTCCTCCTCCTCTGCTGCCACTGCCGCCCCTCCCAACTCCTCCACTCTCCTATGTCGCAGCTGCCGCGCCCCCCCCCCCCCCCCCCCCCCCCCCTCGCTGCTGACAGCGCGCTCCTGCCCCCCAGCTACGCTGCCACAGCCGCCCGCCACAGCGCCGCCACTGCCGCCCACCGTCGTGACGCCACTGCCGTCTGCCCTGGCGATCAGGACTGCCATCCCTGTCCTGCCACATGCGATGCACGCCGCGTATCTCCCCGGCCGCCGTCGCGGCCACGACATGAGGTCAGCGTCTGCCCCCACACACTGGAAGCGCGTCCACGCGCCAGTGCCGTCTCTTCCCGCCCCCCCTCTTGCCCCCGTCGTGCCCCTCCCCGCGCCGCCACTGCCGCCCTGCCCAACTCAACCCACCATGTCTCCTCCTGTGAGATATACGCTGTAAATCTTGTGTGTATGCTATGTTGCAGTGTGCAGACAGTGCAGAGCAAGGCTGTAGCATAGCGGGTGTACCATTGCACTTTGGCCCGAACCTTTTCAGGGCCCTCGAGTCAGACCGAGCACGCCGTGAAAACGTCTCAGATGTTTTCTGGTTTCTGATTCTCGTTGCCATCAAAGACTTCGTGGGCTTTGATAATTTCATATTGGTAGCGGAGCCTGTCGATCGTTCGGTTGTTGCGTTCGGTCGCACCACTACCTTGGAGCCTACCTTTGTTAGAGAAATTCGAATCATGAAAAAATGAATTAAGTATCTGGAAAATTAAATTATCAGAAACTGGACAATTCGAATAATTCACTAAATCAATAAATAATTCATTAAATCCATCTCCTGTGGGCGGCAACGCGCAGGACAGCATCGCGATTACCTTCACGCCATGGATCAGATATGGCACAACCTTCAACAAACGAAGCCTGATCTCACCATGCACACGGGCCCACACGGGAAAGTGCGATGCAGAAACAATGTCGGCCCTGAAATTCGCACCGCAGCCGTCTACAACCACAAACCTTCGAAACGCAGGAATCGATTTCTGACAAAATCGCAAGCCATGCCTCCGACGCCTTCATGACAAGACACAACAGGATAATCAAGGCCGCATGAGAGAACATCCGACGTCAGCAAAAGCCCCGAGGAGAGCAAGAGCCAGACTTCCACCAGCGAGTAGGACGGTTCTTTTTTTTTCATTTTCTCTGATCTCTCTCGCACCCTAGTTGTAACGCGGCACAGTCCCTCGGCAGCTCATCAAAGAGGAGGCGTCGAATCGCCGCCGAGGGGAAAACAGCCGCCTGCTGTGAGGCGCAAGCCCTCCTTGCCCCCTATGTTACACATCCTTGTCTCGCACGCGCCTCCCATCGTCCTCATCCTGTCAATCCTCCTACATCCCCTCCTGATCCTCCTCAGATCCTCCTCCTCCTCCTCCTCCTCCTCCTGCTTATCCTTAGGTGGCCCCCTCCCCCTCATCATCCCGTTCCTCTTCCTTCTCCTCCTCCTCCACGCCATGCCCCTCCTCCTCTTGCTCCTCCTTCTCCAAACCCCATCCAAATCCCCTCCTCCGACCCTCTTCCTCTTCCACCTCTTCCCCGAGGAGGGGGAAGAGAAAGGGGGGGGGGGGGAGGGGGAAGAGGATGACGAGGAGGAGGAGGAGGAAATGGAGGAGGAGGAGGAACCTCCTCCTCATCCTCTTCCCCCACCTCGCCCTGGGGCCTGCGCAGGCGCCGCGCGCCCTGCATCTCGCCTGGAGGCCTAGCGGCGGGCCTTGCGCGCAGCCATGCGCTCGGCGAGGCTGCGCTTCTTGAACGCAGGCGCCGCGTCTGGCGACTGCTGCTTGTCCTCTGGGGACTCCCTCAGCCCGGGGAGCGGCGGCTTCGCCATCCTCCCCGCGAACCCCCTGCGACTCGAAGAGGAAGAAGCCGCCGCAGTCGGATCAGGTGCCTGCCCCTGCGGGAAGGGGCGCGAGAGCCCGGGAGGCCAAGGACCAAGGGGGGCATCCGAACATTCATTCAGAGGGACCCTACCGGAGGAGCGAAGGGGATGCAAGGCTGAGGAGGGAGAGGAGCGCGGGGGCGGACGGAGTCTGGATGACGCCCATCGGGTCAGTGACCCCCAACCTAGACGACTCGGGGCTGGGGAAATCGACGTCGCCGCCGAGGGGACGATGACGAGAGCGCCACAGCAATCCCATGGATAACAGTCCGAGTTGTCTTGAGTCTCCCCCTCCTCCTTCTCCTCCTCCTCCTCCTCCTTCACATCCCCCCCCCTCCTCCTCCTCCTCCTCATCTCTCTCCTCTTCCTCCTCCCTCCCCCCACCAATCATCCCGTTTGTCGTCTGGGATCCTCGAAGAGCTCGGCGTCAAGCTTATCGATATCCTCCTTGTTGGCCTCCTCCTCCTGGTCTTTCTCGCGGTCGAGGTACAACCCGGCGGCCCATGAGGACAACAATTCGTCGATCTCCTCGGACGGTGACCATCCAGACTTCGCGATGTCCTTGCGAAGGGACGCCACCGAAACTTCCCTGGCCACTCTCGCTGGGTGGCTGAAAGCGCCGCGGCAAGCGCCACTGTGGCGAGGGCGTTGTCGGCAGCAGCTGAGGCCCGCTGAACCACCTCAAGACTGGCCACAGTGAACGTCTTGTTGAAGCCCAACACCACCTTCATCACGCCCTTCAGGATCATGGAGACGGAAGTCATGGCGGCGTGGTCAGCGCCAATCACAGCATCCATCTGATCGGTGTTCCCCAGAATGGCCGTGCTGGAATGCACTGGGACCTCGGCTTCAAGGTTGCCCGCCATCGACAGGAGATCTTGCTCGACGGCTGCCTTGTAGAAAGCCTTCAAGTCCAAGATGTCCTTCTCGAAAGACTGCATGATGCACTCATGGTTCAGGCGCTTGTCGAAGGTCCCGATGTGGAAACGAAGCGAGCCACCCTTGTCGGCCTTCAAGTCCGACGACACCTGAAGCGGAAGCCGAACACGCTCGGCAATGCGAATCACACCTGCCACCGCCAAGCTCGCCGCCAAGCCGCAGCCCCAGGGGACTTTGGAGGCTCGGCCGCTGGCTGAACAGAGGCAGATGAGGTTCGGCACTGGGCGAGCTCAGCCCCGTGAACCAGCGTCGCGAGGTCGATCCTCTGCAGGCTGTCCCAGCGGGCGTTCAACTCCTTCCACTGAGCCACCGCGGAGCTTTCCAAGAGCAAGTCCTTGAAGGTCTTGGCCGCTGCGCGCACGTGCTTATACTTCGCCAATGTAGCCACCGCTTGGAACGTCTGGCTGGCCGAGACGGCGAAGGACAGCTGGCGATGCAACGTCTCGTCGCCGATGTCCAAGGCAAACTGGAGCCCATCCGCGATGATGTTCACCGGGTGCTTCGCCTCCGCGACGGCTGAGACTCCGCCCTCGTCAAGATCGTTCCATGACCACGGCTTCTCACAGCACGCAGCGCCGAGAACAAGGAGCACGTGGTCGAGGATGGGCATGAGGATGGGGCCGCTCATCTCAATTGCAACCGTCGTCATCTCCTGCATGCGCTCGCCTGCAGAGCCCAGCACGGGCGACGCCAGCAGGGCCAGCGGAGCCTCTGGGTCGGCGAAGAACTGCACTGCATCCTTGTGGATCGGTTTCAAGTTGGTCGCGATGATTGACAGGACAGACTTGTAGTCAGCTGGTGTAGCATTGCTCGCGGCCCCCGAGCTCGAGAGCGAATGCCAACGGCTCAAGGCCTCCCCGATGCTGCACAACTGCTGGATGGCATTGGTCTTGGCCTCAATCATCGGGATATGCTTTTTGTGTTTGGCCGTTGCCTCGGTGTACTTCTCAAGCAAGCGGCGGCGGTCCCCGGTGTCCTCGACCCACTTGGCAAGCGAAGCCCCTGTCGTTGTATTGACCAGGATCGGGGACAGCACGGTAGCCCAACCCTGAATGAGAAAGTCGATCCACTTGGTCATCGCCGTCACGATCTTGGAGTCATTATTGTTGGGAACGCAAGCGGGAATGCAATGGGACAGCGAGGCGAGAGACTCCACGACTGCCTTGGCCGAATCAACGGCCCCATCCAGCCAATGTAGATCACGCGAAAAAACGTCTGGCAGGCACTGCGTCACGCTGGCGTTGAGGACAGCGATCTTCTCGTTGACGGGCTCGATGGCTGAAACAATGGCCTTGGCCTTCTCCAGCAGCTCCTTGGCCTCGCGGAAGATCAACTGCCCAGGGTTCCACATGTTTAGCGCAGTCCCCAACTGCGTCCCAGCCTGTTTCTTCGCAGGGAGCGCACCCTCAATAATCACAATGGCGTCGCTCAGGTGCTCCACCACGTCGGCCACAGAGGGGTACGTGACATTCTTGGCGCTGTAGATCACCTGGAACGCAGCCCACCACTCGGAGACTTCATCTTCGAAATCGTAGTCGAAATCCTCGTCGTCAGCCGTCAGAGCGGCCAACGCGGCCGCGCGCTTGTCCTCAGTCTTGATGCGGAGAGCATGCGAAAGGCGGTCCGCGAAGAGCTGCTGCTGCTCTTCGCAGATGGCGGCAGGAGCGAGTCCGACTGCACGCAAGGCCCGGGTAGAGATGAGCGTGAAAAACTGTTTGGCATCAGTTGCCTTTACCACGCCCAGCTTCTTCCGCATCCAGCAAAGGTGAGGCGGGATATCCAACGTCGTCGCGGGATCGAGCGCCAAGGTAATAACGGCGAGGTCGTGCCTCGTAGGGGGGCTTACGCCGGGGACCCAAGACAACGCCAAGAACGCATCGCAGATGGCCACCAGAGAGGACCCGCCCGCCCACCCCCCATCCCCGCTCTCCCAGGCAAGGACGAGCGAGAGAGGGCAGGGCGGCATCTCTTCGTAACATCTCGATGCCATCTTCGAGGAATGCTGGGACCAACTCGGAGCCCGTCGACTGAGAGGTTTGCTAAGGTCTGAAGCCCCCTGGAACGTTTCAGAGGAAGCGAATTCGCCCGCCAGAACGGATGTCTGCGCAAGCGCGCACCCTCTCGCACCCCTCCAAGGACCCTTCCTGGGAAGCTCTGCAGAGCCGGGATTGGCGGGCGAGCGAGACAGATCGGGGAAGCGCGGCGAGGGGGGGGCACGGCGGCGCCAGAAAGGCCCACGGGTAGCCGACGCGGTCAAGTGTCCGAGCCCCCACGAACCACGAACAACAATGAGCACGCCCTCAAAATCTACCTCACATCGCTTCCACTACGCTACCCCCAGGGGGATCCCTAATAGAGTAAGCTCTAAAGAATCCCGTTGGAAACGCCCCGCAGGATCACCCAGTCAGACCTTCTGACGCGCTCCTGCAGGGCATTTGCAAGGGCCTCGCTCGGAGCCCTTTCGGAGCTGTCCTGGATGCTCTCTCGGGGCTTTGGGCTCCAAGGGTTCCAAAAGTTACAAGACAGCCGCGATGCTCCAGGATCCAGGAACGGAAAGAGAGAGGCCCGCATGAGCCCCCTATCGGAGGGCCCTGGGGAGAGGCACCCTTTCCTTGCTAACCCCCTGCTCCCCCTCCAACGACGCTGGATTCGGACCCGATCCCACTTGGTCTTCATCTCCTCGGATGGCAAAGCGGCAAGCCCCAGGAAGTCGTTGATCACAGCAAGCTTCTTCTCGCTGATCTTGCACAGGCGATGCTCGTCGGGGTCCTCGAGGGTGCGCAGCTTCGAAGAGAAGTCTGTCAGCAATGCGAGGTTGAGCTTGATCTGGGCATCCTGCTCGCTCCCCCACATGAGAGCGTCGTCGGAGCCTGCACTGAAGAAGCGGGACTCCAACTCGGACACCTCCATCAGAAGGTTCTTCACAGGCGGCCGACCTCGCTTCTTGGCGCCTGGCTTTGCGGACGCGGTGGCGCCACTCGAGCCGCTCGACTCGCCGCCGCTGCCGGAAGCTGATGCGCCGCCAGTTCCTCGCCCGCGGCGCTTGGCCCCACCAGCTGCCTGTTCCGCCGCCGCTGGCGCGGGGTCGGCAGTCGGCGGGCGCGACGCAGCAGGGCCTGCAAGCGGCGGCGGCGCGTCGCTGCGGCCAGCGGCGGCAGCAGGAGGCACGCCGATGACCTGGTCGATGGCGCCAGTGATGTTGAGAGAGGCGAGCGAACCCGGGAACAGCATCTCGAAAACTTGCGCCTGCTTCTGCGAGATTGACTCTACGGAGCCAGAGCCCAAGTTGACCGTCCTGACCGACTGGTGGCGCTCGACCTTCCCGTAGTGGGTGCAGTCCACGTCTGGGACCCAGACGCCCTCAAGTCCGTTCTCGTCCTCGCCCAGGTAGTGCCCTTCCGTCTGGGCCAAGCCATTCGTAGCGAAGTCGCCCTTGGTCCTCTGGTAGCTCGCCATCGGGTAGAACGTTTTCCCAAGGCCTGTCTTCACGGCTTCCTTGATGACGACCTCTTGAAGCACGCAGTCGTGCACCTCGTCGTAGTCCAGGTGAGCAGTGCGCTTCGCACCCGACTCAATCATGGACGCAATCATTTTGTCGATGATCACGCCGAAGACCTTGACGCGTTCTGGCCCAGCTCCAAGAACGCCCTTGAACTTCGCGTAGGTCATCCCTGGGAGCTGCCTGACGTCGCCGTTGAACCACCTCGTGCAGCACCCGCACACGGTCCCCTGGGTGCACCCCCGCGCGTCGGCCTTGCGGCCCCAATACATGAAGACGCGCTTGCCCGCCGCCAGGTCGATCGGGTCGAGGTCGTTGTCGCGACGCGGGCAAGTGTCGCATTTGCGGCCGTCTGGCCTCTGGGGAGGAAGTCGAAAGTCGCACTACGTTGAGTCGGCTGGCCCCACCCCACGCACTGAAGTAAGGAGATGAGTCGTTCGGGCCCCTCTGCCGCAGCTGAAGTCGCCCGAGTCCGTCCTTCGGCAGACAGAGGGGCCCGAACGACTCATCTCCTTGACTTGCGATGCCCTCGAAATTCGTGGAGGTGGCGCGACGCCAGACATCATAGTCAAGGGCGTGGGCCAGGACAAGACAAGAAGACGGCAGAGAGCAACCATGCTGCTAGCATCGGACCGAGCCCAGGAAACCGCACAAAGGCCCAGGGCTCGCAGAAGACAGATCGGCCCGAAAGGGCGGGAACCATTTTTGGGTCACAGGAAGAAAGGATTGACCATGTCAAATCCTGCCCGCAGAAGACAGATCGGCCCGAAAAGGCGGGAACGTTTTTTGGGTCACAGGGAGAGAGGATTGACCGTGTCAAATCCTATCCGACCGATGAGCGCATTCGCCAGAAGGCCAAGTTGAAGGAGGGCCATGTACCGAAGGCCAGGAAGCAGCACGTGGAGGACCCTCACGATGACTGCGGCACAGACCTCTCTGGCCTGGAACCCTACTTACTTGGACTTCATGCCCTCGGCGATTGCGACGGCCCCGAGTACGACGAAGGGCTCCAAGCGGGCACCAAGAAAGCTCCAGGAGTACTCCAAGAGCCCCCCAAGAGCCCCCCAAGAGGGCCCAAGACGGCTCCAAGAAGGCCCCAAGAGGGCCTTGGGGAGGGGCAAAGATACCTCCCAGAAAAGCCCCTCCTCCTCCTCCTCCTCCCTCCTCCTCCTCCTCCTCCTCCTCCTCCTCCTCCTTGCCTTCCTCGTCCTCGCCCTCCTCCTGCTGCTCCTCCTCCTCCTCCTCCTCCTCCCAGCCTGAGCACCGCCATGACGTCGGAACCTCCAACGCCGCTGCGGCTGCCGCCGGTGCGAGAGCGACGATCAGCGCCGCCGCTCAACGCCCCCTGCATGTCCTGGAGGTGCTTCGAGGCCGCCGCCATCGCGACAGGTCGTCGGTCGGGCGGTCGAGAAGATGGAAGCCGAGGGCGTGGGCGCGCAAGGCTTCGGGACTGAAGAGCTTGACTCGTTGGTTAGCAGCTGCGAGATTGGAACGGGAGGCCCAGGTCGGGAGTTTGCTCCAGGGGGGGGGGGGATAACGCGGCCAGCTTGCCAAAGTCAACAGGGCGAACGCTGCCGGCGGTCTAGGGAGTGGGCAGGAAGAACAGGAGCGGGAGGACAGGGGCGGGGAAGGCGAAGCAGCAGGTGGGGAAGGAGGGAGGAGGAACAGAGGCAGGAGAGGGAGTCGAAGGGAGAGAAGGGGAGGGAAGCGGAGTAAAGGGAACGGTGGGCATCACTTGGGCCCACGAGGGCCAAGGCTAATCTCGGCCAGAACCTGACGTCAAGTTTCGGGCCCGAAACAACGAACGGCGCAAATAACGGAGTGGAACATCTACTTTTTGGGGGCCCCCACCCAGGACCTTGATGATCCTCTGGCTCTTGAAAAGCCAGCTTGAATCTTTGACCGATGGGATCGTTGAAATCGCTGCACCGATGGGGAGAAAGCTGCAAAGCCCCGACCCTCCGTCGCCGTCGCCGCTGCCGCTGCCGTCAGCCGTTGCCACCCTGGTCATCGCCCTGCCCCTCCCTCTTCATGAACGCGCCCGCGCTGGCGGCCGCAATGACAACGCGCGGCAGACGAATCTGCGCGCGGCCAAGCTAGCGAGGGCGCGCCATGAACAGGGAAAGAGCCACGATGCCGAGACGGAGCGCCCCCTGAAGTCTTTCCAGGGCTTGCATCTACTATTGATTCTAAGCTTCAGCGAAGAGGGGGGCGTCACACCACCTAGCTCGGCCCTCCAAGCCAGAGCCAGCCTCGCGCGCGCCGTCCCCGACGCCAGCGCCGAGCCCCTGAGACCCATGATGAACAAGAGGGGCGGGCCTGTCACCCTAGCGTGGTCGGCATGGTCTCTATATCCACCGCCTGTGATTCGCAGCGAGCGCTGGGAGGGGGCTGGGATGGTGAATCTAGAAGTCGCTGTTTCGAATCACAGACTCACGGTGCTACCAACCACCCAGGCCCGCGCCTATTCGCTAGCAGGAAGACGAGGGAGATGGAGGTACTCTGATGGGGGGCAGAAGACCCTGGTGACTCGAGGACCCTTCTCGGCCCTCCGGGCCTTCTAGTCTTCTCGCGGCCCCCAGGGCCCCAACTGTAACCGACGAGTTCCCTGCGCAGGGCCGACGGGGCAGAGTTGGGAGGGCGTTGGAGGCGAGGAGTAGGAGGGGAGGAGAAAGAAGAGGAGGAAAAGAAGAAGAAGGAGAAGGAGGAGGAGGAGGAGGAGAACTGAAGGACGAGAAGGATGCCGAGGAGGAGGCTGAGGAGGAGGACGAGGGGGCGGCCCCCAGGCTGACGCGCCCTCAGTCTGAGCTCGCGCTTACCGAACAAGGACGCTGACAGCTCATGGCGGCGTCAATCTCCATGTCCATGAGCTCCTCGATGTCCTCCTCGCTGGACTGGTCGGCACGCGATCCGAACTTGCCGATAGTCGCGAGCTGCGCGAGGAGAAACGGGATGATGTGCCACGCGCAGTAGCCGTTCCCAGACATTTCCATCAGCAACTCGCTGTACCTCTTATGGTTGGTGGTGGCCACCTCGGCGTCGATCCGACTGATTCCTGCCGACCAGCATTCGTCTCCCCAGCCGATGAGCCTCATGCACTCGAAGCCCTCCATGAGGCGCACCCTCCTAGGAGAGCGCGTGCGCACCAAGAAGCGCGCCGTCCCGGTGAGCGTCGGCACGATGGACTTCCACGGCGTCGCGTTCTTGTCCTTCAGCTTGCCGTTCTCGTCCAGAAGCGGGCCGACGGACCGCAGGAGCTGCATGTTCACATCCACGAACTCCAAGTCCGCCTTCGGCTGGAACGCTGTATCGAGGAAGCCTGCCGCATCACGTTCCCGTGGGAGAAGCCCCCCCAAGTCGACGTGCTTCATGGTGTCAGCCGTCGCGGGCCAGGCCAAGCCCCAAATTGAGAAGTAGAAGTGATGCGATACTTTCCAATCGAGCTTTCTTGGCGGTGTCCTTCGCCCCGTCCTGCTGGTGCGTGCGCATGCCGAGTGCTTCGGCCTGCGCAGTCCTCTCGACGGGGTCAGCAGTGATGAAGTCAGTGATCTTCGCCGCAGACACATGACGGAAAGCGTTGAGACACTGCATGAAGAACGCAGAAATGACATCGTGATTTCCCACCAGGTTCTTGGCCCCCCCCCACCAGAGCCTCTGTCGTTCACACGGTGCCCCGAAGTCGCGGGCGTCCATCATAAGGGAGTGCATCCAGTACCCCTTCTCACGCAGCTTCATGTTCATCCATTCCATGTCGCTCATGCCTCCAGCGGGCTTGCTAGCCAACTGCTTAATATTTTCCAATGTAATGACGAGAGGCTTGCGAGCATCGACCGTTCGCTCGACCGCTTGAAAGCCTTCTCCAGTGGTACCAGTACCTTGTTGAACACAGCCCAGGTTGCTGGAAGCGGCCGCATTGAGAGGACTGCGAGACTTGCAAGGGAACCCCGCATCTAGCCATACAACCTTTATCAGACTTCCCAAAAAAAGGTCGTAGTAAAAGGGGCCAGGGGGTCGCACCGCATCGCTGATGCATCTATTACGCAGTTCGAGGTGTATCCCCAATATCGATGCATCGCCGACAAGTACAAGTCACCGTCGCGATGCATCGGCGAAGCAACGTGGACCCTGGATCTGAGCTACATGACCCCAATCCCTTTTTTAGATAGCATCACCTCTGGGAGGTGCTGCGTGCGGACATGCTCGGGATCGACGACGTTGCGGACGCTGTCTCCTTCATGAAGCTCCTCCATCCTCTCCGTTGCGAAAGTGGGCTGGGTCTCTGCAATGACGTGCTCGCGTTTCCTGCGGTCGAGCTCCGCGATCAAAACGGTATCGAAACAAATGTCGACCCCGTACTGGTTCCGAAGAACCCCGCTGATCGCGCCCATGCAGTGGTGCATGATGCCCGTTCCAGCGCACAGACTCCACACAGGCACTTTGTTGAGGCCCAGCACTGAGGGGACGTTGGCGATGGCATGTAAGAACACAGACTCCTGAGAATCAGACATCTTCGAAAGATACTTCACAACCAAGAACTCCAACTTACTCTCCGGAACCCAGGATGGCTGAGGTTTCAGACGGCGAGGAGTAATGAGGTCGGACTTCGCGAGGGACTTGGCGCTGCGACTCCCCCTGGCGCGGCTGTCCTTCCAGAGGGCGGCTGCGCAATAACAAGCCCACGACGGTGGCAATTGTTGCCCTTGCCCTTCCAGGATGTCAAAGCCCCGGGCCCCCCAGGACCTCTGAATTCTGCGATTTTCAAAGCCTCCGAAAATCAATCAAATTCAATTCCGAACGGCCTGAAAATAATTAAATCGAATAAAAAAACCAAAATCGCAGAAAATCCCGGGGCGCTGCGATATATAATTTCCCGTCGAGGCGGGAAATTAAAATCGCAGCGGGCGAAAATCGCAGAAAGTCCCGGGAGGAATTTCGAATTAGCAGATTTTTAATGATTCCGAAATTCCCAGGGCTGATTTTGGATCTCTGGAAATGAACATCAGAGAGGGAGGAGGAGGAGGAAGAGGAGGAGGAAGAGGAGGAGGAGGAAGAGGAGGAGGTGGAGGAGGAGGAGGAGGAGGAGGGGGGGGAGGAAGGAGGGGGGGAGGGAGGGAGGAGGAGGGGGAGGAGGAGGAGGGAGGAGGAGGAGGAGGAGGAGGAGGAGGGGGAAGGAGGAGGGGCTTTTCTGCGAGGCATCGTTGCCCCTCCCCAAGGCCCTCTTGGGGCCTTCTTGGCGCCGTCTCGGGCCCTCTTGGGGTGCTCTTGGAGCCCTCTTGGCGCCCTCCTGGAGCCCCAAGAGGAGCCCCAAGAGAGCTACAAAGAATACCGCCGCAGGAGTCCACGGACCCCCCCCCCCCCTGGGGGGGCCCACGGGCCCCTAGGGGGGGTGGATCCGTGGGCTCCGCAGGGTGGCTTTTCTGGGAGGTATCTCTGCCCCTCCCCAAGGCCCTCTTGGGGCTTTCTCGGAGCCGTCTCGGGCCCGCTTGCAGCCTTCTTGGGGGGCTCTCGGGGGGCATGTGTGACCCGAGGGGGGAAAAAAAAAAAAAAAAAAAAAAAAAAAAAAAAAAAAAAAAAAAAAAAAAAAAAAAAAAAAAAAAAAAAAAAAAAAAAAAAAAAAAAAAAAAAACGAGCAAGACAACTGTAACAGTTGTCTTGCTTGCTGAGGAGGAGGAGGCGAAGGGGGAGGAGGAAGAGGAGAGTCAAAATAGCTCCTCATCATCCGCCTTCGCCTCCTCATCCTCGGGGATCGTCGACAGCGCGGACATCACGCTGCCGGCGAAGCCGAGCATGTCCCTGGCGCTGCGCCCGCTCGTCGAGACGAGCTGGTCCACGGAGAGCTGGGGGCGCACAGCCTGGGGCCAACAGGAACGTTTGCTATGCCACTTCCTAACGACCCAACTCCTTCTTCCCCTTCTCCTCATCCTGTCCTCCACCTCCTCTTGCTCCTCCTCCTCCTCCTCCTCCTCCTCCTCCCCCCCACCTCCTGCCCCTCCTGCTCCTTCATCATCCTGCTCCTCCTGCCGTCCGCCTTCCTCCTTGGATGCCGGGGGGCAGCGGCGATCCCGATTGGAAGTCTCGCAGCCCGCGCAGCTGCGGCGGCCGCGGCCAGCGCCGCAAGGGAGGCTGAGCGTCGCTCTTCTCGCGCTCCACGGGCGGCTGCTTGGCGTGCGCCATCTGCTCAGCGTTGCCCTCCTCGCACGCCATGGGTGCTGCTGACGGCGGCGCGTCGCCTCCCTCAGAAGCAGGGTCGCACTCCATGGGCGACGCCAGGGGCAGCTGGTCGGGCGCCAAGGACGCGCGGCCTTGCCCGACCGCCACGTGCTGCGGCTCAGTGCCCTCATCGCGCTCCATTGGCGCCGTTGGAAGCGGCTGATCGCCTGTCTCCTCGACGGCTTCGCCAGAGCCCACCGCGGCCGCGCCTGCGAAGGGGGGCGTGTCAGCGTCCAAGTCAATGGGTTCCTCACTCATCGGCTCTCCTGACTCGGCGGCAGCAGCATGCGGTTTGCCCTGGCCGCCGGCGGCGGAATCAACCCCGTCGTCGAAGGTCTGGCTGTCGAAGGAAGGCGCAACGGCTTCCGAAGCCGCGGCCGCATCAGCAGCGTCTGGCGTTGGTGGCGCGATGTCTGCTGCGGTGGGCGTGGCCGTGCCATCGCAAAACGGCGCTGGCCACTCAGGCGTAGCGGCCGCGGCGCCCGCGCCGCTGGCATCGCGGGGGTGGTCGGCCGATAGCACGCTCTCAGGGAGTGAGAACGACGGCGGCGGTGGCCCATCGAGGAGCTGCTTCCCAGGGGCGGGTCTGATCTCATCAGGTGCACCAGACGGCATGGGCGACGCCGCCAGGTCATCAGGCGCAGACGGGCGGGGCGCCTTTGCTGGCGCCCGCGGCAGCGCCATCATCAAAGTTATCTGCTCAGCGGCGCCTCTGCGGCGGAGCCGCCTCGCCTCTTCCTCCTTCGACAAGGGGGCTGGGCGCTTAGAAGCAGCCGCCGCGGCCGTCGCCACCGCCGTTGAGGCATGCGGCGCTTGCGAGGCCTTCGACTGCTGCGAGACAGCGGAGCCCTTCTGGTCCTTGAGCTCCTGGGCTTTGACCGCAGCCTGGTCCTTGGGCTCCTTCGGTGTCTTGGACTCTGTCTTGGGCGCCGCCTTGGCCACGGGGCCCTTCGAGTCTTCGGACTCCTTCTGGCCCTTGGGCTGCTTCTCGCCCTTGGGTTATTTATCGCCCTTGCGCTCCTTCTTCTGCGCCTTGGGCTCCTTCTGGTCTGAAGCATCCTTTTCAGCCTTGGGCGTCTTGTCGGCCTTGGCCGCCTTGGCCCCCTTCGGCGCCTTCTCCTTCTGGCCCCTGGGCCCCGTCACCGGATCGGCCGCCCCGGGCGCTCGAGCGCGCACGATCTGAGACAAGGGCATGTTGTCATCCATCGGAGCGCCCTTCACGTTGGATGCCATGGCTGGCCAACCAATTCTCGTGGGAGCTGAGGTGCACGTGGGCAGCGCAAGGCCAAAACACGAACTCCTGAGCTGAGCCCGATGAGCTCGGGATCGGTTGAGACGACCCCATCCTCTCAACGGATCGGCGGGGGGCGAGGGCGGGTAGAGGGGGGCGGCGGTTGGGGCCGCTTCAGGTTTCCCACGGCATTTCGGATAGCGCAGATCTCAACCCACCTTGATTCGAAGTCGTTGCCCCCGAAAAGATACGAGGAGAAGGATAACTAAGTCGTGGCGGGCTATAACGGCAGGAAGTCGACAGAGAGGGGGAACCAACAGAAGGGGCAGGGGGGGGGCAGGGGAAGTGGCGGCCCGAACCCAGCCCCCCGTTCAGCGTTCAGGTCGAAGCGAAAGTCAAGGTTCTGACCGAATGCGATCTGAGGGTGGATGGAGTGACGGACCTCCCGCGCTCCCGAAGATCTGATGATCGAGCAGTGCGCGCCCATGACCACAGCGGACGAATGAGGGGATGGGAGGAGGGATTGGGCTCCCAAGGCAACGTCGCCTATGCGGCGCCCATGGCAATCCGAGAGCACCGATCGCCTCCACCGCCCCCCCCATCCATCCCCCCGCAGGTATCGGGGATGGACAGACCCCCCTTTAGTACAACGTGGTTTAGTGAAGACGACCTGAGGCCCAAAACTGGCGGGCGCAAGCCTGGAAAATAACGGCCACGGCGCCCTCTCGAGAACCGAAAACGGACAATTCACTAATCGACGTGTCACTGTTGGGGGTTCTGCCCACCCCCGGAGGTATAGACGCGCATCGTTCGTTCATCACCATCATCCCCATGATCTGCTGTATTTTTTGGTGATTTCTCCCAGCAACAAGGCGACCGTCGACGCCCTGGCGGCGCCGCGCACAACCCCAGCGGCGTCCGCCAACGACAGCCCCCAGGAGCTGCTCAGCCTGCAATCTCCTCGGGCTCGAAGAACTCCCCCGCAGGCCTGTGGACGCGTTCCAGGTCGAGGGGCTCCTCGAAGGTGGCACCTGGCGATGGAACGACCTCAGCAGCGCCCGTCACGAGCCAGTCCCTCGCCTGTCTCCTCTGGCGCAGTCCTGCCTTCGAACGAAGCCAGGTTGCGAACACGAAATGCAAATCTCTGCAGACGCACCTGGCCCCAGCACGATGGAACTCCATGAGCCAGGCCACCAGGTAGCCCAAGCCCAACCTCTTGCAAACCTGTGCTCGGTGGAGGGGGGGGTGGAGCTCCGGGTGGCACGGGGCCCGCCTCTTGGGCGATCCTGGGGGCGGTGGCGGGGGGGTCCAGAAGGACTTCGAAGCCCTCAACAGGCTACGCAGGGGCCCCGTCGGGCCGCGGTCGGAGAGTCTCAGAATGCCCATCCAGAAACGCCCTGGGGATTTCAAGCGCTAGTCCCCACGCACGCGCGCCAAAAAAACAAGTTCGGTCGACTTCACGGGATCCAAGGGGCGCGTTACCAGGGTCAGACAGCTCGACAATCAACTGGAAACTCTGCCCGCGTCTACGCCTCCGAGAGAGGGGACATGGAAGAGGAAGGGGGGCGGGGGATGATATGCAAATAACTAAGACAGAGAGAGAGGGAGTGTGAGAGAGAGACAAAGAGCAAAAGAGAGAGTGAGAGAGAGAGAGAGAGAGAAAGAAAGAGAGAGAGAGAGAGAGAGAGAGAGAGAGAGCAAGAGAGAGAGAGAGATAGGAAGAGAGAGAGAGAGAGAGAGAGAGAGAGAGAGAGAGGGGGCAAGAAAGAGAGAGAGAGAGAGAGAGAGAGAGAAAGAGAGACAGACAGACAGACAGACAGACAGAGAAAGAAAGAGAGAGAGAGAGAGAGAGAGAGAAAGAAATAAAGAAAGAGAGAGAGAGAGAGAGAGAGAGAGAGAGAGAGAGAGAGAGAGGACGACAGATGGAGGGTCCAGGAGGAGGGGAGGGGGATGTGAGGAGTGAGGAGAAGCAGCAGCAGCAGTCATCGAGGATTTCACGCTGCCAACCTTGTTCAGGCGGCATTGTCCATGCGCTGGAACCACGCAATGAGCCCCCAAGGAATCCCCGCTGCGGTCGTAGACCAAGTACCCGAACTTGCCCACCTTCCAGTGCCTCCACGGGACACCGTCGCGGCCCTTGGGAAGACGAGGGGCCGCTGGAACTGGAGGCGGAGGTGCCGGGACATGCAGATCCGCAGGCAACGGCGGCGGCGGCGCGGGGTCGTCGGAGTCCTGAGGCGCCCTCTTCACTCCTCCCCCCCAAGATTGAAGGAGCCGAGATGAGGGCACTGGGTGATGGGGCGGGGGGGGGGGGGCTATTCCTCGCCCATCTCCTCCTCCTCCTCACCATCCTCGTCATGTTCCATTTATGCTGCCAAGTCCCTGTCGCCCTCCCCTCCTCCGAGAGACAGATCCTACACCTCGTCTCCCTCTCTGTCTGTCTGTCTGTCTGTCTGTCTGTCTGTCTGTCTGTCCGTCTGTCTCTCTCTCTCTCTCTCTTGGCCGAGCTGCCAAGCCAAAGCCCGATCGCGCGTGCGCAAGCAACCACCTCCTCCTTCGCCTCTTCCTCCCCTCGCCCTCCGCCTCCTCATCCCCCCCACCCTCCTCATCCTTCTCGCCATCATCCCCAAGTCCTCGTCCGAGCTGTCGACGCCGTCGCCCTTCGGGTCAGCGCCCGAACCAGAGCCCTCGCCCTCCCGGCGACGCCGACCTCGACCACTGCGCTCCTCCTCACCACCAAGGGCGCGTAAGCAACGTCGGGGATCACCGTCATCTGGAGGTCGCGGACCGCCGCCGCCGCCTCTCGGGGGACGGGGCTTAGGCGGGTAAATGAGCTGCTCTGTGGCGACGAGCTCCGCCTCCCAGCCCTCCCGCAACCTCACGCCAGTCACAGGCGCGCCCCCGTCGCCACGCTCAACGCCTGGCGCCCTGGACACGTAGACCTCCATGATGCTGGCAACCGTCGGAGCGCATGCCCGAAACAAAGATGCGAACGCGGTGGCCGCCATGCGGGAACCAAACGTCTGAGCGTCGAAGCGGGCGCGCAAGTGGGCGCCGTCGTCCTCCATTTGCGCAGCACACAGCATCAACATCTGGGGCCGCGCGCCACGCCTGCATCCTGTCATGTACCATGACTGCACAGACGTCGTGTCGTCGCCGTCAGCCACCACTATCAGGATGTTCACAAAGGAACCGCACGGCAGATCATCTGCAACCTTCTGGAATGCCTTTGCCGCGGTCTTGCAAATGACAAGCAGCTCGGCATCATCAGTCGAACACGAGCCAGGGCGCTTCAAGCCGCATGGCTGCCGGTAGCCGAACTGCCGCTCATCGGGGATGCGACCCGACTCCTGAACGAACAACTTTCGACGCTGGTCATCTCTGAACAAGTCAGCGTTCGCTGTAAACCCGGGCGCTCTCGCAGTATCTCGCGGCAGCTTCTTCTCGATGGCTGCCTTCAAAGACTCAACAGTATAAGGAGTGTGCTTGTCGCCGCCCTCGTCCAGCATCGTCCGCAGCTTCCGCGACTGGTGGCGGTGCAAGTCGAGATCGACCTCGGGCCCGACGTCGATGTCGCAGGTCTCGTCGGCTGAAACCTGTAACTTGCGGGCGTGGTCCGCCTCCGCCTCGGCCTGCGCCGCATCCTTCGTGGCCTGCGGTAACTCATCCCATTCCTTCAGACGATCTCCCCGGCCAGGTACTCGCCCCGCTTGAGCACTACGCCGTCCTCCTTCCTCTTCGCGTCGAGGGCGTTCAAATGGAGAACTGCGCCGCTGGCTGGCCTCGACTTCCGCTTGGGCGCATCTTTGGCCTTCGCCCTGATGTCGAGCCCCGCGTCGATCAGCTGGTCACGAGTACGAACGCGAGGATCTGGGCGACCGAGGCCGCAGTGGTAGTTCCTCGCCTGCCCCAGCAACGCAGAACTGCACGCGCGTTCGATGTCACGGCCCCCTCCAGGTTCCAAAGCGCGCCCTCACGCATCCCCCATCCTCCTCCACCTCCTCCTCCTCCTCCTCGTCCGCCTCCTTCTTCTCACCTCCTTCTCCTCCACCTCCTCATCCTCCTCCTCCTCGCAATCCTCCTCATCCTTCTCCTCCTCCTCCTCCTCCTCCCCCTCCTCCTCCCCCTCAGCATCACCATCACCATCCTCGTTCTGGCCCCCCTCTGCCCCTGCGTCGACAGGCTCGACAGGGGGGGCGGGGGGGGGACCAGGGGGGGGCCCGACGCGCTTCGGAACCCAGAAAAAACCTTCACCAGAGTCCGCGCACTGCCTCGTCAAGGCAAGCAAACGCTCGCAAAACATGCCAGTGGCCTGGAAGTTCTGGCACCAGGTCACAATCAAACGAAAGAACTCCTTGCTCTGCTGGAGCTGGTCCTGAGAGGGCACTAGTTTCCGAAGCTTACAAGAGAAATGCGGATCAAGGCAGCACTCTGGAAGCCCGTAGAACTCGGTGAAAACCTCCGACTGGCCAGCCTTGGAACACGCTGGGTGAGCCATCTGTGCCCATCGAAACGGGAAGTGCTCATACTGTGAGAATCTCCATTTGACAGCCGTGAGGAACATCGCACCAACCGAACGGGTCTCCGCAATGAATGCCGCACGATCGAGGCCATCGAAATATTCCAAGACAGGCCCCAACAATCCACGGTCCACGTCCGACATCATCTTGCAAAGGGACGCACAACAAGTTCTGATCGGATTGACGCTGGTCGTCGAAGAGGTGAGGTCGTACAAGATCTTCCCAGTTCCATCCCGGTGCTGGAGGGTTGACATCATTCGTTCAATCGGGCCTCCAAGATAGCAACATTGAATGATGCGGTTGCGGCGAGTCGGCTCAGTCAACGCCAACCGTCCACGATAGGCTTTCCGC
Organism: Prorocentrum cordatum; assembly: GCA_963575745.1. Classification (NCBI taxonomy): domain Eukaryota; class Dinophyceae; order Prorocentrales; family Prorocentraceae; genus Prorocentrum; species Prorocentrum cordatum. The sequence goes on from CAUYUJ010014972.1 coordinate 30,598, forward strand.
TTCAACTTGAGCCGCATCCTCTCGACCTCCCCAGCCCTGGCGTGCTCGCTGTTGGCAGGTCTGTCGTTGGCCCACCGCGGGATAGCCGCGACATAAGTCCGAACCAACACCTCGTGGACCAAAATGCCGAACGAGATCTTGCCAGCGGCTGCCCCGCACCTGGGCCAGCTCTCTTCCTCCGTCTCCTCCTCCTCCCTCCCCCTCTCCTTCTTCCCCGCCTCCTCGCACTCCCCCCTCCACCCCCCCTGCTCCTCTTCCTCCTCCTCCTCCTCCTGCCCCTCCTCCTCCTCCGCCTCCTCCTCCTCCCTCTCCTCCTCCTCCACATCCTCGTCCTCCTCATCCACCTCCTCCTGCTGCTACTCATCCTCCCTCCTCTGCGGACCTGCTCCAATCCTTCTCCACCGGGGTGTCCGCGCCCACCCCTAGAAGGAGGTCGAGGTGGACCGCGGCCGCGAACAGGCCGTCTATCGACTCCTGGCGGTCCGCGCAGCAGCTCGGGCCAATGCAATGGTGAGCCACCATCGGAACGCGCCAGTCGCCATTCCACATGGTGAGGAATCGATTCAATGCACGGCTCAATGGTGAATCTGATACATATTCTGATCCGTAATCGCGACCAGCAGCAGCAATCCACCCTTCCCGTCGGAAGATGGTATGTTCAGCTAGCTGACGCTGCTTGCGCTGCATGGCCGCATCAGGAGGACCATGAATGATGACGAGCTCGCTGCTGATGAGATCTTTCAACGTCTGCTGCAATCGGCGTTGGTTCTCTGGGCGGTTGCAGGTCCAATATACCGAGTAGCAATCTCCGATGCAACGTTGCTGCCCATGACTGATGCACCTGTGCGCCTGGTGGGCGCCGCAGCGCCCTTCAATGCCGAAGGCATTTCCAGGGGGTTCCTCAAACATGTTCTGCTGGCGCCTGCTGTTCGCAGAGTGGTTATCTGGCATATCAGACACAATCGCGCATGGGCATCGCCCAGGAGCACATAGCCTTGCAATGCCTGAGGCGGGTGCGCCAGTCAAAACAACTCCACCTCCTCCTCTCCCTCCTGCTCCTCTCGCTCCTCATCCTCCTCCTCTCCCTCCTCCTCCTCTCCCCCTCCCCCCCCTCGCCTCCTCCTCCTTCCCCTCCCTCCCCCATCCCCTCCTCGTCCTCCTCCTCTCACCGCTCGCCGTCCTCCTCCGCCACCTAGCCCGCCCCTCGTCCTCCAAGCTCCGTGGAGGTGGGGGGAGGAGGAGGAGGATGAGGAGGAGGAGGAGGAGAAGGAGGATGAGGAGGAGGATGAGGAGGAGGATGGGGAGGATGGGGAGGAGGGGGAGGAGGAGGCGGAGAATAACCGGGGCCACCAAGGCCGCGACTTCCGAAAGTCCCAGGCATCCCCATCGTTGTAAACCATGAGGCAACCAGGGGCCCGACCTCCCCTGGGGCCTTAAGGCCCCCCCCCAGATGCCCTCCCTCAGACCACCTCGCAAACAGTCAGGAGGCGTTTGATTGGAAGAGCCCTCCGCGCCTGCTGCGCTGACCTCTCCGCATTCCAATTCCAAAGCTGACGTAAGACAGGAGCCCGTGCATGCTTGCAAAACCGAAGGCCTGCAAAAGTACTGGAAGCTGAACGAAAGACCCGTCTTGGGAACCATGCAATGGGCGAACACGCCTTGGGCGAGCAACTCGACGGTTCCGAAATTGAGTGGCGCGGTCTTGCCAGTGATCTTCCTATAAGTGTCGAGGTCTACTGATTTCCACTGGGGCTCGACGCCAGGCCTGTCTGAGGGCACTAGAGCTGGATACCTTGCGTGAGGTTGAAGCTGGCTCTGAAGACCTCCGAACCTGACTCTGTTGGGACACGCATCATAAAATAGATGTACCACGAGGCTTACGTTGGCATCCGATATCTCATCCATGGTTTCCCTCCACCACTGTTGCTGCGTAGTCCAGAGGGCCTCGCTGGCAACCGACAACATAGCTAGTTTTGGACTCGAACCATCGATGTCGCCACGAAGATCGGCCCGAGATTTGCCCAACTGGCGCCACGCAGTCTGCAGGGCTCCAGACAAGCTGAACGAGTTCGGGTGGGCCTGATCCTGATCGTCCACGTCCCGGCCAATCTTGTCGCCGTTGCGCAGCCTGCCGGAGACGGATGGCGTCGCGGGCGCAGAGGCGGAAGGAGGGCGACGATTAGAACGAACACGAAGGGCGACGACGACAACTCCAGCAACGCCAACGACATCGACGGCGAGGACGGCTAGGTCGACAACAAACTGCGAAGTCGACTGGGGCAACGGCGACGTCGACGACGATGGAAGGGGGGGAGCGGGGGGCAGGAGGAGGAGGATGAGGAGGAGAAGGCGGAGGAGGGGGAGGAGGAAGGGCAGGAGGAGGAGGGCAAGGAGAAGGGGCAGGTTGGGGAGGAGGAGGAGGAGGAGGAGGAGGAAGAGGAAGAGGGGGCGGAGGAGGAGGAAGAGGAGGAGGAGGAGGAGGAGGAGGGAGGAGGACCCCACTCTCTGCACATCCTCCATCCCCTTCAACTCCCCCTCTCACCTTCCCCTCCGCCTCCTGCGCCTCCTTTACCTCCACCTCATTCGCCTTTTCACCTCCTTCATCCCCTTCACCCTCTTGGGCCCCCCGTTCACCTCCCCCACCTCCTTCCCCCTCCTCCGTTGCTCGCCGCCCTGCGCAGCCTGTCGGAATCCCACGCCCGCACCAGCGCGGCGTTGGACTCCACGGCGGCGTCGAGCTCCGCCTGCAAGCGTGCCGGGGGGGCGGGGCGAGATTCGCCCGCCCCCTTTCTTCCTCCCCGCCTTCCTCCTCTTCCTCCCCCCCCACTCCCAATTCCTCATCGCCTTCCTCCTCCTCATCCACGTCGTCGCCCTCCTCCCCTTAGAAAGGAGCGCGCGGACGCCTGAGCTCGCTTCAGCTTCTTGGCATCCCGCATCATCCTGCCGCGCTGCTCTGGCGACGCGGCATGCTTGCGCCTGCTTCCGCTGACGGCAGGGAGCGCCTGGAGGGCATGGCGCGCGCTGCCCGCGGAGCTGCTCGCGAGCACTAGATCCGAAGGATCCATGGCCCGAAAAGGCTCTGCAGCGAGCGAAATGCAACACATTACAAACAACCATGCGCCGATGGAATCGATCTCCATGCACCTTTGCTCACTTATTGCGAATGCTGTTCCCCTCTTCTGCCGCTAACCTTTTGCGCACTCATTGTGAATACTTCTCTCCTGGTCTGCCGCGCGCTAATTATTCAATTCAGTAATTCCCAACGAAGCAAAAAAAGGTGTTACATGATTTCTGCTATTTTCACTGATGTTAATAATTCATTTTTTGACCGGAAATTCAATTTTTTTTTCAAACGGCGAATTTCTATTTATTCCAGCATTTGAAGAGAAGACGACTTAGTGGTGGAAGCGGACATGGCAATATTTCGGCGGGCTCGTCAGCGCCCTCCATATCCCGTGGACCGCTCTGCATCGACGGCCACATCTCCATATTGAGTAGCTTCGAGCCCAGCATCAGCTACATCTCGGAATCGACCTCCAGCGAGGTCCAGAGCGACAACTTCGGCAGCGAGCACGAGCAGCATCAGCACTCTTCTCTCGACAGCGAGGACGACCTCTACTCATATGCTCTGATGATGACCCTCTGGAATTTGACCCCCTGGTGGGGGCCTGATAATTTTAAGCAACTATATTATAATATCTTAAAAAGTCATTATAATACGAGAGGGGCAGCACAACGCGCACACTTCAGCACAATAAATCCTCCTTGGCTCCTCCATCCTCTCTGCTGTTGCTCTGCTGTTGCCCTGTCTGCTGCTGCTCTGCCGCTGCTCTGCTGCCGCTGTTGTTGTCACGATGTTTTCGCTAACTGATACTGGAACCCATGCCTTTTAGGCATCAGATGGCCACGGCGCCCCAGGGCCCGAGGCATCGGATGGCTATGGCGCCACGGAGTCTTAGGCATTAGATGGCCAACCCTGCTGGGCGAGGAGGAGGGGCAGGAGGAGGAGGAGGAGGAGGAGGAGGAGGAGGAGGAGGAGCGCGAGGGGAAGAAGGGGGAGGAAGGAGGACCATGAGGAAGAGGAGGAGGGAATCCCGCCGAGCTCAAGGATGGGGGCTCCGGGAGGAGCCACGGGGACCTGGACCTCAGGAGGAATGCCAGGGGGAGGGGGCCAAGGGCTTTTCCATTTGGGCTTGGGTCCAAGCTTGCCAGCCTGGGCCCTACGGGCCCAGGGCCCAGGGCGCAGGGGCTGGGGCCATGCGGGTCCCAAAGAAGGCAAGTCGGCCGGCAGGGCCCCCTCCTCTCCCTCCTCAGTCGCGCTGCCCCCCCCCTCTCCCCCTGCCCCTCCAGCCCCTGCCCTCCACCCCCTTCCCCTGCCCCCTGCCCCTTCCCCCTGCCCCTCCCCCCCCTCCCCCCGCCCCGTCCGTGTACCGCTCGCTAATTATAATAGGTTTTTATTATAATTGGTTTTTAGTATATTATACTGTTTGCGGGGATTTCCGGGATGTCTCGCGCCAGATTCCCCGGAAACATTTGACCCCCAGGGGCGGTGTTGTAAGACATCAGGGAGCCGCGCCGGAAGAATTCGACCCCCTCCCCGTTCGAGACATCCGCGCCGCCGGAAAACCTTGACCCCCTGATCTTGGCCGCCGGAAAAATATGGCCCTTCCGTTTTTCGAGCGTGAGCGTTAGCGGACCCCGTTGGATACAGTGTATCTATCACATGGAAGGCTCAAAACCCTAGCAAAAGCAATGATTCGGAGCCCATATAACCACTCAAAACTCGAACGGGAGCGCTATTTAAAATATCCTGGACCCCTCTGCTGCTATGCTGCTGCTCTGCTGCTGCTCTGCTGCTGCTGCTGCTTTGCTGCTGCTACTGCTGTTGCTCTCTGCTGCTGGTGCGTTCTGCTGCTGTTACTGCTTTGCTGCTGCTCTGCGTCTGCGCTCTGCTGCTGCTCTGCTGCTCTGCGCTCTGCTGCTGCTCTGCGCTCTGCTGCTGCTCTGCTGCTGCTCTGCTGTTGCTCTGCTGCTGCTGCTCTGCTGGCGCTGTGCTCTGCTGCAGTTGCTGCTGCTGCTCCTCCTGCTCCTGCTCCTCCTCGTCCTCCTCGTCCCCCTCGTCCTCCTCGTCCTCGTCCTCGTCGTCCTCCTCGTCCTCCTCCTCTTCGTCCTCCTCCTCCTCCTCCTCGCCCTCCTTGTGAAGCCGAAGCCGGAGTCATTCTAATTATAGATGATTGAAGCCGAAAAGTTATAATATGCCAAAAAGGTATTATAAGTATAGATGATTGAAGCAAAAGAGTTATAATATGCTAATAAGGTATTATGATATGCTAAACAACAAAATGGTACAATATGCAAAAAAGGTATTATAATATGACAAATTCAGGGGGTCAAAATCCAGAGGGTCATCATCAGAGCATATGATCTACGCCGCCAAGGTCAGCATCATGGCGAAGGCAGGCAGAAGATAAGCCGACGACCAGCAGGCAATACTACCAGAACGCGGAGTTCCACAGTTCGACGGCACATTGGGCTGTCGGGTGAAGCCTGGGATGAATTTGAGGATCTCACGGCGGGCGACCTGATCAAGCCTGGCGCGGCTACAGCGCTGCTCACACGCTTAAGGAAGCGATTCAAGATGGACACACGGACGGAGTTGGCAGATGACTTTGGGGAGTATTTCTACGAGTTACGACGTAATCGAGCAGAGACCCTGTTCAGCTATATATCGAGAGTTCGGGCGCCAGAGCGGAAGCTCAAGACGCATGATATCGAGCTGCCATCCAAGGTTCGGGGATGGCTGATTATACGACGAGGTGGTTACAGTTCAGACCAGAAGGCAGTCCTCATGTCCATCGTGGGCAAGGATATCACACAGGACAAAGTGATCGAGGCGCTGGAGGCGACATTCGGACAGGGGAGCACGGCACACGAGCCGAATCATGCACGGAAGCAGTACCACGTGGACGACGAGATAGGAGAGCACTACGAAGAAGATGCATACTATGGCCAAGACGACGAACTAGAGTTCGACGACGGCTACGAGCAGGAGTACTGGGCCGAGGACGGCGACGAGAGCTGGTACGACTGCGCGGAGGCCTACTATCAGCGGGACACGGCGACGATGCAGGGTTTCGACGTATCGGAGTACGACGAGGTCTACGCGGCCTACCACGACGCCCGCAAGCGCTTCAACGACTTGAAGTTTGCACGAGGCCATTACCCGGCTGCGGCGATGGTACCAGGCGCGACGGGATCATCAGCATCGGCAGCACCGAGGCGCCCTCCGAGCAAGGGCGGAGCCAAAGGACGCGGACGATCTCGAGGAGCTGGTAAGAAGGGCAGCCCAGGACGGAAGGGCTCACCACACTCGGCACCATCTCGCCCATTCAATCCGTATACGAGGCCAAGACCCACGGAGAGGGCGGATGCAGCTACGAGGCCAGCACCATCCAAGGCGACTTGTCTACGATGTGGCGGAGTCGGACACTGGGCGAAGGACTGCCCAGAACCACCGAAGAAGCGGCCCCACGGACAGATGGATCAAGAGATGATGGTGGACGAAGTGTACTTGTACTGGGGCGACCGCAAGACGGCCAGCATCATTCCCGCACAATTGGCGATCCTGGACGGCGGCGCGACTATGCTTATGTCAGGTTCGGAGACTATCAAAGAACACCTGACCACATGCCACGCCAGGGGCAACCCGATCGAGACGCTGGAGTTTCACGCGTGTCGGAGGCCATTCCGCTTCGGCAATGGCAAGGTGCAAGGTGGAGCACGCACTGTGGTGCGGCGTCATTCCAGCGAGCTTCAAGAGCAAGACGGGAACCCTGTACATCTACCTTGCTCCAGGGAAGACGCCAATGCTCTTCCCGCGGCCCCTGCTGGAGAAGTTCGCAGTGCAGGTCGACTTCGCGAATCAGCAGCTGGCGTGGAACGGGGGCAGCTACGAGGAGGCGCGCACGTCTCCGCAAGGCCATTACATGGTGGATCTGCTTGAGGACATGGACGACCAGACGAAGGACATTCAGTTGGACTTTGAGTACGAGCCGGTCGATTTCAAAGAGTTCATGGACGGCGATAGGATCACCAGCGGCCTGGAGTTTCTAGATGAAATCTACAAGGTCGCCAATGGCAGCAGCGACGATGGGGGGCAGTGGGAAGTTGCACGTCAGCGGGCGCACTAAGGTCAACTGCTGTGGCGAGTATATGAAGCAGTATCGGTGTCAGAATCATGCTTCCTGTGGCAACCTTTGCTTCGCAACGACGCCGATCCAGCCAGTCGGCCCGAACCTGCCAGAACCATGCTGGTGCCTGGCGGACGCCTACAGCGACGCGACGCAGCTCACCGAGCAGGACACCTACAGCAGCGACGATGGCGACAAGAGGCAGGTCACGACCAACTTCACTCAGAAGATCGACTCGGCGATCAAGCACGCGAGCGACCAGTGCATGCAGACGATGCGGCGCGCAGCGGCAAAGCGCTGCACCACGCGACGGACGGTCTGGGAGCTCTATGCAGGCGGAGCTAGGTTATCTCAGAGTCTACGCAACCTTGGAAGGGACGTCGAGACGTTCGGACTACACACGGGCTGGGACTTCGCGAAGGCTGAACACCGAGAGCGGTTCAAGCGCAAGCTACACGAAGAACAGCCCGACGAAGTACATCTCTCCCCGATGTGTGGACCGTGGTCCAACATGCAGGAGCTAAACATTCACCGACGCCCAGGTTGGAAGGAGTATCATATTGAGCTACGTGACTGGCACCATCGGGCACACCTGCAGTTCGTGGCGGACGTCTACCACTTCCAGTGCGAAGGTGGACGTCATGCTCACGTGGAACATCCAGCCACATCGAGGGCCTGGCAGACAAAAGCCTGGCCCAACCTACCGGGCTACAAAGCGACCTTCGACCAGAGCATGCGCGGTCTCACCCTACCAGGGGACGACGATCAGCCGGTCAAGAAGCCCACCACCATGAGGACCACCAAGAAGCTCATGGCGGCTATCATGAGCACGCGATGCGACAGGTGCCACCAGCACGCAGTACTGGAGGGCAACGTGGACTGCAGCGGCGTCAAGCGCACGAAGGTCACGGAGGACTACCCGTTCATCTTGGCAGCCACCCTGGCACAAGTTATGGTGGAGGCCGAGGTCGAGGAGATCTACAACGGCGAAGACGTCAGCAGCGGCAGCAACCCCACCTCGACGGACGAGACGGCGAAGGAGGAGGTTGTCCACGCGCACTCGCAGTTGCGCGAGAAATACGGCACCGAGGCGCTGCGCTACGTCAAGCGGCTACGCCAGAACATAGGACATCCCAACCCGACGGTACTACATCGTTTACTACAGCAAGCAGGAGCTCAGGAGAACGTGCTCAACTGAGCGTCTGAATATCGCTGCGAGCACTGCATGCAGCGGCAGCCCCCGCCGAAGGCACCCACAGCGTCAGCCAAGCAGCCGGCGAAGTTCAACGGGACCGTCTACACCGACGTGTTCTGGGTCAAGACAGCGACAGGCAAGACGGCCATCCTGTCGATGGTGGACGGCGCTGCCAGGTACTGTGCCCTACGGACAATCAAGACGGAGACGGCCGACGAACTGATGAAGGCGGTCGAGCGCGGCTGGATCAGGCAGTTCGGTCCCATGGGCGAGCTGCGTACCGACGACGGCTCAGGCTTCGCGTCGGACAAGTTCACGCAGTTCCTGGAACAACATGATATCAGTATTGTGACCGCATCAGGCGAGGCTCACTCGAGTCTCGGAGTGGTGGAGCGACGTCATCAGGTGGTTCGAGAGGCGATCGAGCTCTACTGCCAGGACGCCATTGAGCGTACGGCCAACACGGTGCTCGACGAGAAACTAATCACCGAGGCGTGCATCTACGTGCCCCACCAGGTCAACCGACTGGCGTTCACAAAAGGGTACTCACCATGCCAGCGGGCTCTGGGCATGGATCACACTACGACGATGACCAACTCCAGCGACAAGTTCTCACCAGCGACCCTGTGCCATATGAAGAAGGACGAGGACTTCAAGGACGTGCTGGAAAGGAGGTCTATGGCGGCGTTAGCTTTCATGAAGGCGGACGCCTAGGCCAAACTTCGACGCGCACTCCTACGACGACACGTGGCGCTCAAGCACGATTTGTCCATCGGCCAGCGGCGTTACTACTGGCGCGAGGGCAAGACTAACAAGCTGACCAAGAACAAGTGGAAGGGCCCCGCAGTCGCGGTGTTCAAGGAGATGCGCCAGGACGAGAGTGGACCACGCATCTACTGGATCGTTCACGGCGCGCAGCTGCTACGGTGTGCACCTGAACACGTTCGGCCAGACGCGAGCGATCAAGGGTGCGTTCTCCTCGAGAACCCGACCCAGGCCAAGGATGCACTGGGCAGCACGCGGAGGAAGGGCGCGACACAGTGCGACGACATCAGCTCACAGCAAACCCCGCTCGACGCACCGGTTGACTCGGACATGGGCGCCGATGACGACGCGGAGGACGGAGGCGGAGACGAAGGTCCAGCATCCAAGCGACGCCGAGGAGGAGGCCCTGCATCTAGGACGCCCCCCGTGGCGGAGGCACCTACAGAGGCATCGTCATCTGGGTCAGCGGCGGCAGCAGCCACGGCAACAGAGGAGGTACCACCAGCCACAGCAGCTCCAGCGGGGGATCTTCCTGACGCGGAGGCGCTGGAACCCGACGGCAGTCGACAGACGTTTAACTCTGGTCAGCCAGACCAGGAGCCGATGCCGACAACACCCCCACCAGGGCAAGAGCAGCCAGCAGCTCAACCGACATCACAGCCAACGCAGACAGCGCAGCCAGCAGCCTCATCGTCATCAGCGGTGGCAGCACCATCACCGGAGCAGGAGCTCGGATCGAAACAGACGCGGTCGAGGCCTATATCAAATCTTCAGAAACAGCGGTTCAGGATGGTCAAAGCAGAGGCGGCGATATACACCAGACCCGGAGGCGGAGTCTTCAGAGGCACTCTACCCGACCCTGGACTGAGCAGCGCAGTCCCAGCACCGGCCCTCGACGATGCTGTCGACGAACTTGCAGCTCTACAGCTTATGGTCACCAGTCAGGATTTGCCATTCGGCTGGGAGTTCGACGGCACGGATGCAAAGCTCAGCGACATCTTCGCGGACATCAGCACGAGGAACATGACGCCCCACGAGCGCGCGGCGTTCACGCAGGGCAAGCGGAAGGAGCTGACGGAGTTCTTCGGCAATGACGTCTGGGAGTTTCACAAGCCCACCGGGGAGGAGGACCCTCGGCGGATGCTCAAGGCGAAGTGGGTGCTCAAGTGGACAAAGAGCGACGACGGCACACCACGTGCCAAGGCGCGGCTGGCACTACAAGGTTTCAGCGACCCCGACGCACTCAGTGGCGCGGCACCGACGGCGTAACCTACAGCCTCGAGACTGGCAAGACAGATGGCGCTACTACTGGCGGCTAACAACGGCTGGAGACAATGGACAGCAGACGCAGCTACTGCATTTCTTCAAGGACGACCCCAAGAGCGTGAGTAATATGCGAAGGTGTCCAAAGACGCGGCAGAGCTCATGGGCATCGAGCCGAATACTCTTATGAAGCTCATCAGGCCAATGCACGGCCAGGTGGGCGCACCGAGGCGTTGGTGGCTACGTGCGGTGGACGACCTGAAGGCCAGCGGTCTCAAGCAGCATCCTTTGGACCACTGCGCGTTTCGCAGTTTCGATGAGGGCGGCAATAATGACGGGTTCACTCTACTCTATGTGGACGACATGCTGGGAGGTGGAGATCGGCGGCCGGGCAGTATTTATAGTCGAGCTATCTCACTGATTGCTTATCGGGGTCGGACGCTTAGGGGCCGCATAAGCCTCTGAAGGATTCTGAAACATTCTGGCGGTTTCTGACATATTCTGAAGCATTCTGGCAGAATGCCGCAAGATTCTGGCGCAATTTGCTTGGGCCCATCAGAACTCGTCGTCGTCGTTGTCGTCGTCGTCGTCGTCCGTCTTCGTCCGTCGTCGTCGTCGCCCGTCAACGTCGTCGTCATCCTCGCCCATCAACGTCGTCGTTCGTCGTCGTCGTCGTCAGTCGTCCGTCGTCGTCGTTGTCGTCCTCGTCTTCGCCTGTCCGTCGTCCGTCGTCGTCGTCGTTGTCGATTTCGACTCTCGTCGGTCGTGAGTCGTCGGTCGTGAGTCGTCCACGATCCGTCGTCCGTCGGCGTCGGCGTCGGCGCCGGCGTCGGCGCCGCCGCTGCCGTTGGTTTCGTCGTCGCTGCGTCGGCGGCGGTCGTCGTCGTCGTCTCCGTCGTCGTCGTGGCGGTGGCGGTCGTCGTCGTCGGGGCCCAATGCCCCCCAGGACGGCCCCGAGACCTCGAAACGCCCCTGGGCGCCCCCCCCCCCTAAAAAAAAAACACGAGGTTGGACGCGCCAGCAATGTATAATGGACACAGGCACCGTTACCATTGCAAGTCAGAAAAGCTTCTCGCAGGCGCCCGCGCAGGGCGCCCGCTACCATTACAGGTCAGACACACCAGCAGCGTATAATGCACGCGAAGAGCGCGCAGTCATCGCGCTGGGGCCTTGGGCTTCGGGCCAAAAAAGCTACGGCGGGGAGATGCGCTGGAAACTGGAAAGGGGGAAAAATCGAAAACCTGAGCCCTCGCTCCTCGGAGGCCCTCGAAAACCTTTGGTCTTTGCTCCTCGCTCCTCGGAGGGGGAAGCAGGAGGAGGGAGAAGGGGGGGGGGAGGGAGGGGGGTGGGGGAGAGGGAAGGGGGAGGGGGAGGAGGGTGGGGGGGTGGGGTTGGAGGAGAAGAAAGAGGGAGGAGGGAGGGAGGGGGGAGAGGGGGAGGGGGGGGGAGGAAGCGGCACACTTGCGCACTGCTTGCGCACTGCTCCAGCGCGTCGTCGGGGCCGGGGCCTCGGGCGCAATGCTCCGTGCGCACTGCTTGCGCGCTGCTCTGCGGGTCCGGGCTCGGGCCTGCACTCTCGCAGGCCCTCCCCCCCCCCCCCCCTCCCCCCCTCCCCCCCTCCCTCCCCCCCCCCCGTCCTCCTCCTATGGACCTCCTCCTCCTCCTCCTCCTCCTCCTCCTCCCCGCCCTCCCCGTCGTCGCCCCCCTCCTCCGCCGCAGTGCCCTACCGAACCACGCGTGGCTCAGTGGCATCGACCGCGCCGTCGCCCTCCAGCTCCAAGACCTCTTTGGCCAGGCGGCCCCTCTCATCATCCACGGAAGCCCAAGCCACCAGAATGTCGCGGCGCGCTTTCCGCTCCACCTGGTAGCCTAACGCGGGGGGGGGGGAGGAGGAGGAGGAGGAGGGGGAGGAGGAGGAGGAGGAGGAGGAGGAGGAGGAGGAAGAGGAGGAGGAGGAGGAGGAGGAGGAGGATGGGCAGGAGGAGGAGGAGGAGGAGAACGAGCAGGAACTAACGGTGGAGGAGGTGATGTAAGAAAGATGGCCATCGACTGGCCTGCGCTTTCGCAAGCCGCCTTCAGGGCGTCGTGCTCCGCCCGCGCGGCGACGCTATAGGGGCCCCCCTTCTCCCGGCATCCACAATTGCGGCCCCGCTCCACCCGCGGCATCAGCGCGCCCAGCGGCCCCCTCCCAGACGGGGGGCGGCGGATTTGGAGGACGGCTGCGGCTTGATCAGAGGCCAGGCTTCTATGAAGGCACGGGTGCGTTCGGAAGAACGCTGGGACATCCAAAAAGCTCGCGCCTTCTGAGAACCACCCTGGATTCCTAAGAGGGCCGCCCCTCTCGCACACCCCCCCGCGCGCGTCGACGAAAAGTAGGCAGCGCGAGCGCGCCCGCCCACGTCGCAGCCCGAAAAAATGGCACTAAAAAAGCGGTGGTGGGGAAACGGGATTGACGGAGCATTTGTTCCGAAAGCTCCTCCGCCGACCGCCAGCAAGGACAAGGCGCCTGCCCATCTTGCAACGCGAGGTCGGCGCGCGATGCGAGTCGCACTCGCACTGGGCGTTGATCTGCTCGATGGCCACCGACCGCATCAAAACCTGGGCCGAGACGGCCTCAAATAAACGTTATCGTTCTCCCCCCTCCTCCTCCCGCCTCCTCCCCCTCCTCCTCCTCCCCCCCCCCTCCTCCCTCATCCTCCCTCTTCCCCCCTCCTTCTCCCGCATTTGGGAAATGACGTCGGTGCCATGGCCGGCTCCCCCTCCAAGGTGGTGGGCGAGGCTCGTTGCCATTGGCCTCTTCTGTCGGTGCCATGGCCGGCCCCCCCTCCAAGGTGGTGGGCGAGGCTCTTTGCCATTGACCTCTTTTGTCGGTGCCATGGCCAGCTCCCCCTCCAAAGTGGTGGGCGAGGCTCTTTGCCATTGACCTGACATGTCCCCCTGGACATTGGGACGCAAACGAAACGAGCTACCTGGGACAAGCTCCTCCTCCTCCTCGAGCTACCTGGGACAAGCTCCTCCTCCTCCTCCTTCTCCTCCTCCTCCTCCTCCTCCTCCGCCCCCCACCTCCGCATCCTCATCCTCCTCCTCCGCCTCCGCCTCCGCCTCCGCCTCCGCCTCCGCCAACGCCTCCGCCTCCGCCTTCCTCTCACCCCCTTCCTCTCCCTCCTCCTCCTCTCCTCCTCCTCCTCCTCTTCCTCCTCTTCCTCCTCCTCCTCCTCCTCCTCCCATTATACCTCCTCCTCCTTTTCCTCCTCCTCCCCCTCTTCCTTTTCCTGTTCCTCCTTCCCTCCTCCTCCTCCTCCTCTTCCTTTCCCCCCCCCTTGGCCACCCCGTCATTTTGGGCGCCCCAAACAGGCGCCCCGCCAGGGGCGACCAAGGTCTTGTAGTCGCCCGCGGCGCGGCTCTCCCCCACCCCTCCTGCCGCCGCCGCGGGGGGCGGGGGCGCCGCCGCCAACCGCGCCCGCTTCCTAGGAGGATCTTCCTCTGCGGCCGGCGCTGCCGGAGGGCCCCCGACGGCCAGCACCGCAGCGTCGAAGGCCGCAGCCGCCGCGGCGGGGCCCTCGGCCTTCGACGCGCCGGAGGGAAGGAGGGAGGGGGGGAGGGGGGGGGGGGCGGAGGGAAGAAGGAAGGAGGGGGGGGGGCGGAGGAGGGAGGGGCAGCCCCCCAAGTGGACCACCGCTCAGGGCAGCCCCCTGAGTGCTGGCGGGGGCGCCAGACCCGCGGCCAGCGCGGGGGGAAGAGGGGCAGGGGGGAGGAGGGAGGAAGGGGTAGGGGGGGGTAGGGGGGAGGGAGCAGCAGCGAGGGGGAGGGGGGGGAGGAGGGAGGAAGGAGGAGAAGGAGGGAGGAGAAGGAGGTGGTAGGAGGAGGAGTAGGAGGAGGAGGAGAAAGAGGGAGGGGGGAGGAGGAGAGGAAGGAGGCGGAGGAGGAGGAGCCTGAGGAGGGGGAGGAACCTCTTCTTCCTCGAACAACCCCTCGTAGAAGTCGCTGAGGTCGGTGCCCCCGCCCGCTGCAGGGGGCGCGGCGGCCCCCGCAGGGGCGCCAGGGGCCGCGGCAGCAAGGGCCGCGGCAGGGCCGCGGCAGCAACGGGCTCAGCCGCGGCAGCAGGAGCAACGGCAGGGGCCGCTGCCGCGCGCCCTCGGCCGCGACCGCGACCGCGACCGCGACCGCGAGCGCGGCGGACGGCGGCCCCCGCCTGGCGGGCCTTCTGCAGTTTCGCGCGGGAAGCCCGGGCTTTCGCCTTCTTGAGGGCCGCCGCGACATCACCGAACTCCTTCTCGTTGGAAGGGTCGTTGGTCACGGCGACCATGACCTGTCGGAAACGCAACAACAATGCAACCGCAGCGCATACAGACAAAATCTCTAATAAGGACGGGAGGTAAGGACGCAAGACCCTTGGATACTGGAGGAGGAGAAGGAGGAGGGGGAGGGGGGGGAGAAGGAGGAAGGGGGAGGAGGAGAGGAAGATCACCATATCCATGGCCCTGTGCTTCATGGACGCGCGCTTCACTGCGCTGAACCTCTCCCCGATGATGGACCTCACCAGGTCCAACCTGAGCTGCGCGGCGCGGGCGTTCTCGTGGCCCCCGCCCCAGGACGTCGTGTTCTTCGGGGGCTCCCTGCTGTCAATATCCTACGGCGGAGATAATGGATAAGGAACGAGGAACCCAGGGTCTCGCGACCAATGGGCGGCACGACGCGGGCCACCCACCTCGCCTCGCAGCAAGAAGGAATGCGCCAGGGTCTGGCCCCTCGGAAGACATTCCTTATCCAATGCCCCCGCCGCATCGTGGGCGCTCTGAGAACAGTAGCCTGGCGAAGGACCCAACCACACTCAAGACGCACGCAGGCTGAAACACAAACGTTCAACGCCAACGTTGCATCCTGGGCCTCACCATGGGTCGGTGCATTCATACTCCACGAGATTCCCCTGCGCAGCGCTCACACCGCACACGTGACCCACCAGTGGGCCCCGCAATTGGTTCGCTTGCACTGTGGGCCCCGCAATGGCTTGGTGCATTCGCACTCCAAACGGCCCCCCTGTGTAGCGCGCACAGCGCAGGCGACCCACCAGGGGGATTCACCAAACAACTGATAGCACTGGTCCGACAGAGCTGCTTGCACAAAGCCTGTCGGTACAATGTGAGAGAGAGCGAATGGGTCAGGCAAAGTCCGTAGTTGTTCTGGCCGGCACGGCCGGAAGTAAAACTTTACAGCATGACGTGTAAGCTGGAGGCCCCAGCAAGTGCGCCGACCGAACCGAAGAATGGTCCGACAGAGCTGCTTGCACAAGCCTGTCGGTACAATGTCGGAAACCGACCACTTTCGCTCGAAAGTGGTCGGTTTTCGTTTTCCCTCCGTCACCTGGCCCGCCTCCTCATCTGAGGAGGCGGGCCAGGCGGCCGAACCCTGACCTCAGGGCTTGTCATCTTGCACAAGCCTGTCGGTACAATGTCGGAAACCGACCACTTTCGCTCGAAAGTGGTCGGTTTTCGTTTTCCCTCCGTCACCTGGCCCGCCTCCTCATCTGAGGAGGCGGGCCAGGCGGCCGAACCCTGACCTCAGGGCTTGTCATCATCATCATCATCAGCATCATCATCATCATCCTCATCCTCCTCGCCCTCCTCCCCCCCCCCTCCAAGAATCCCCACGCTAATCCCTGGGGGGCGGGCGCGGGGGCGGGGGGGGGGCGTGCAGGCCCCCCGAATCAGGATCACGTACGAGGCCCCGCGTCCTCGTAGTTGCTGCTGTCGCTCCCCGTCGCGCCGCTCGAGGAGCTGTCCTTTTTTCCGTTTGCCTTTCGGTTTGCCCTGCTTCCTGCCCTTGCGTTTCTGGCGGTGCCCCTTGCTCTTATTCTTTTTGTTCTTGCCCTTGTCCTCGGAGCAGCTGGAGCTCGCGACGGCCTCAGCCTTTGCAGATCAGCGCGAATGTAGCGCGGAAGACGGGAACAGCGGAGGGACTGGATGGAAGAGAGGAGAACGGGGCGGCATGGCATAGGTCGGCTCCTCTCTTGCCCCTGCGGAGCCGACGTCGAGTCGACGCTGCGCAATGGTTTCGGGGCGGAAATTGGATTGTGAAAGCCCACGTGGGTCTTTGGGCCTTAGAAACATCAACGTGGGGCCATTGGGCTTCAAAACATCAAAGGGACGACGGCGGCGCGAAATGAAATACTAAACTAAACGAATCACTACATAAGTACACAAACAAAGCGAACACAACACGCACCCTTGAAACCGCGAAAACAAACAAAACGAGACCAAAACTGTCAACGAAAAATCAAGCGTTAAAACTCTAGACGCGCTTCAAACAAAAACTACAATGGAAAAGCAAAACTATTGCTGTTGAGGCGTTAGTATGCGCCCGAGAGGGCCCCTGACAGGGGCGCAACAGAGCCCCGAGAGAGGGCCAGAACCGCCCAAGAGCGCCCCGAGGGGACCCCAGGAGATTATTCTGAAGGCTCCCACGGAGCGATCCGAATCGGCAACCCCCTTTT